>BQNB010093861.1:893-26261 GCA_026074375.1 Tanacetum coccineum
GGAGTGAATGGAAGACATCAAAATTAACTAACCTGATTTATTCTTTTTTTGATAAATGATTAATGTCAAGAGTGAGCCAATTTTACATGCTTCTCTGAATCTCTGTATGACAAGTACATCTCAAAGGCACAAATAGTATGAAATAAGGTTATTTGAAATGCACAAAACAAAATAAGTATAGTAAAGATGAAGCATAAACTTTTGTTGACCTTAGCTCTTGAACAAAACTAGGGAGAGCATAATCTCATACAGTAACTGCCAGATTCACCAAAAGATCCAAGGCCATTTCTTCTATTATTTCTTCAAAAGATCATAGCCTTGACTCTTGCGTTATTTTTCATAGTGCTACATGAAATGTTAACAAATCTTCAAAATGAAAAACATTCTAACCTACATAAACATGTCAACCATGGTGCACATTTATGTAAAACTAATCAATATCGAGGTTTTGTACCCAAAACTTAAACATATTTATAATAATACAAGTGAATAAATAAAAAACCAAACCTTAATGAACCTGTTGTTATCATAAAAATCATATCATTAAACATCAGTTTTGTCAGTCGCTCGCATCTGTCACCACCCATAGCGCAAATTCTCTTATATAAGATGTGTATCCAGCTATCCACGAAAGGCATCTTTATGTTTCTGATAACAATTAGAAAAGTTAATTAAAAGCGTGTAGATCATTTTTCAAAACAAATAACACAAATAAGATAGAATCCGAATAGTAGCCTGACCTTGAGATATGGCATTGCCAAGTTTACATTAACACCCATGTTTTAATTGTAAGGAAAGATTTGAACTATTCATTATGTTCCATAGTTTCAGGCTCAGCAGTAGCATAACGGTTTCAATGAGGCTTCTGAAAGTATTAAAAATTTGAAACCCAAATTTAATTTTAGATGAGAGGGAAACTAAAAGCTAGGGGGAAAAGCTTTTTACAAAAAAAATTAGGGGGAAACTGAATTAGTGGAACCGCACAAACACATAAAAAAAGGGGTAATTTCATATCTCCTTTACTTTTAGTTATAAATTTCATATATATATTTAAACATGCATTAAAAACATTATACATTATGCATTCAATACTTGCACTTTGAGTATATATGAAATTAATTATGAGAACAAGGTGATATATGAAATTAATCTTAAAAAATTCATAGAAAACTAACATTCAAAGTAATTGTACTCTTTAGCTATATAAATGTTACAGTAGTAGTTAAACAATAATATTAAAACACGATAAACGTTTGAGTTTGAGTTTGGTTCGCCAATTTTTGTGTGGCCAAATAAATGAGATTTTTTTCTACAAGGTTTTATTTAATGAAAGTGAATCTTTCACTTAGATTTATACGGTTTAACGTGTTTGTTATGCAAATCAATCACATATCGGTGTAAATATTAGTAACTGCTATAGGGGGCAAAACGTAAGGGTGAGCAGAAAAACCGAAAAAACCGAAAACCGAAACCGAACCGAACCAAACTACAAATTCGGTTTCGGGTTGGATATGGGTTTAGCATTCTGAATCGAAAACTGAATTTATATAAATATATATATTTTTTATATATTTATATATAAAAAGACAATTAAATTTTTATCATAATATATAAAAAAACATTTTTTATGTTTGAAATAATTGTTTTTGCTAAATATTTATGTAAATTTTTTAAAAATAAATAGTGTAATTCGGGTTATTCGGGTCAACCCGAAAACCGAACCGAATTCAAATTTGGTTTTCGAATTGAGCTAAAAAATTTTAACCGAACAACCCGATAACCGAACCGATCAACCCCCCTAACAAAAATGGCGGGTCATGCGGGCTCGAGCAAAGAGTCCAAACGAACTTGGGTCCGAACGGGCACACGATTAAACGAGCATAGGTCAAACGTAGAAATATTCAATTGAGCATGTAAGTTTACTAAATAAATAATATCGTTATAACTACGAACTTGTTAAAAGTTAAACTAATAAATACATAGTAAAAGATTAAAAATATATTATAATCCCAAAAAATTAAATCAAAAGAATCTTGTATACTAATTAAACCCACAAATTTGGATGCAAACAAAACACATGAGAATTAATGACGAGATTATAGTCAATTACCCACAAATTGCCCGTCAAAAATTACCCACAAACGAAAGGATGTCCATGATCTGTGGGTAAACATTAATATACCCATAATAGTACCCATATTATTTATCAACGGAAGCTAAATAACGGCTGATTTGTGAGAAATATCTTCTCGGAAATAATTTACCCACCGATCACACGCGAGAAAAGAGTTTGTGGGTAATTGGTGTGTATTTTGGTTGGTAATTCATGGGTAAAACTTTTAATAATTTAAATTTTGTGTTTGTGGGTAATTCATGGGTACTTTCTTGGTAAATACCTACACCTTAGTATTTGTGGGTGATTTTCGTGTGTATTTGACTGAATTCTTGTAGTGAGTGAAACCCTAATACCCTAAACCCACAAACCGGGCTTGGGCCTATTACATAAATAACTTTGACTAACAACTTTGACTAACAACTTTGACTAACATTAATTACTTTAACTAACACTAACATATATCCTCTAATAGTCACAAGGTATTTATAGACTATTAAAGATCGATTCAATATTGTGGTTTTTTCAAACTTTCCTTTTTCTATATGTCGCGTTGAGTACGTCGGTTATATGTTTGGTACTATCTTTTAGGACTGGTTTAAAAAAGACGCGGATTTGAACTTGTTCCCATGGGAAGGGTTTATTTAAAACGTAAATAATGGTTTAATAATCCTTTAACTTTGAGTTGATCGTTTGATTTAACCCATACATTTTGTTTGACAATGTTTTCGTCCTTAACTATTAAATTTTTTGTTTGCAACCCTTTAATTCTAAAAGTCCATACTAGCATACAATTTTTTTTACAACGACAAATTTTTACAACCTACACCACATATCTCATAATTTCTATCTCACATGTTTCGAATGAAACTTAAACACACAACCTTTAGGTTCTCAAAAGGTGTAAATCGATGGGAACACCCTGATCCCATGCATTTCTTTGATGTCGACCGACCCTTCCCCAAAGACCAGCCCCAAGCGATGTACTCCTGTCTCAGTGACATGTCAATAGTTGGGTTCGAACCCTGCTATTTTCTCAAAGACCCTCTTGACTAGTCAACTGAGCGTTTGCGGAGAGGAAATGATACCATCTAAGCCAAAGGCCAGATGATACACAACATTTAGGTTGATGGGTCACTTACATACCGCTAGGCCAAGAAGGCTTTGGTAATTTAAACAATCATTTAATTAAAGCCTTTAAGGGGGCGTTTGGTTCGCAGTATGTTTTAGAAGAAATTGTAATGTGTCAAATGAATTATAATATAAATGAATTGTAATTTAAATAGTTAAAATGTGTTAGAATTATAATGTGTTGGAATTGTAATTGATGTAAGTTATCAGTGTGTTTGGTTGAATCTCAACGTAATGTAATTCAATTTTTTTGATAAAACTTTAATAATAATAATTATAGAAAAATAATAATAACAACAACAACAATAATAAATAAATTTACAAATAAATAATAATAATAATAAATGGAGGATCACACGATCTCTTTGTGGCAATCTCAAATGGAGGATCACACCTTTGATTGGTTTTGATTTTCGGATTGGGACAGACTATGAACGGTAAGACTTATCGTTGTATGTTATGCTATCGGTTAGGTGTCCCCCTATTTTATGTCTCAAAGCCACGCTCAGCTTGTTCCAAAGTCTTTACGAGGGATATTTATGGGGACCATGACGTATCATGTGATGGTGTTATTGGTATCAAGCATCGGCATAACGTTGTGCGCGATACCTTGGTAGATATATGTTTACGGTCAGGTATTTCGGCCGGGAAAGAAGTTGATATTGGTGGAGGTTGTGACAAAGCCTTACGTCATGCAGATGTGCTACTTTACTAGTGGGACGTAGGGCTCGATGTGTGTGTGGACTTGACAGGATCCTCACCTTTGACACAGTCTGGGATGGCTGACTTTATGCCTGGTCGAGCGGTGATCGATGCTGCACAACGTAAACGGGGTAAGTACACGGCTAAGTGTGCAGCTATTGAATATGGGTTTCTCCCCTTTTCTTTTTCCTCTTTGGGGGAATTAGAGGCAAACGCGGTTTCATTGCTGAAGCGGATTCGAAAGGACTCCATGGCTCAAGACATCGGGGCACGTGCAGATATTCATATTTTTAATAGGATTAGTTTTGCTATTGCCAAAGGAGTGGGGGCCCAGATAGTATTTCGGCTTCCCTCTAATTTGTTGTAATCTTATTATTCTAATAAAGTGATGTTATAATAATAGTAATAATAATAATAAAAATAATAATAATAATAATAATAGATAAATCTGATTGTTTAATTGTTAAATGTGAATTACAACGTAACTAAAACATTCATCCATATTGCTATGTAATCCGAATTACAATATTGGATGTAATTAGGAGAGTTCAATTCTCTTTCCAAAGCAAACACGCTACGTAATGTAATTTGAATTACAATTCTAACCTTCCTGCCAACCAAACAGGATTGTGATGTAATTCAGAATAGAATTACATCAGATTACAATGAATTACAGCGAACCAAACACCCCCTAAGTTTAAATAAAAATTTTCTGAGTAATTTTACCAAGGGTTTATTACTAACTCAAAACACATAGTCAAAAGGTCGAATGGTATATGTACACGTTACCGGTGTGAATAAAAACTAAGTGGATGTAACTTAGGCATTAAAAAATCGAAGAGTTGATCCGCTTAATCTGAACAAAGAAATCATAATAACAAAAAAAGTGATGAAAAAAATGGTTTCGTGAGGAGTGTCATTCACGTAGCGAGAAAAGCAAATAAACGTCTGTACGGGGCGGGTACCCTATTTTATCGAACCGATCTGCTTTATCCGTTATTTACGATCGAGTACCGACGTCTTTAGGTCGGGTTCAAGTTGGTAAACATGATACCTGCCTCGTGACACGTTGTCATTAATTTTCACCATATAAATGTACCCGAACCGTGGGGAACCTTGATCGAAATTAGCCAAATAATAATAGGTCGTTTTAAGTAAAAGATAAAAACGTTCACCAAATTACATAAGTATTTTAATCAAACGTTTACTGGACTTGCGAGTTTAATTAAAAAAGTAAAAAGTTTAAAGTTAAATCAAAAGGTAAAATAAATTTAAAGATAAAAAATTATAAAACAGATAAGTGGTAAAAAGTTAACAAGATAGTTATAGTAATTTATGAGCTTAGCTAAAATTTGTTAAATGTATTTTTTATATAAATTTATATCAAATAAGTTCCCATATACTTAAAGTTTTTGCGTTTCAATATGTGATACTTCATCCGTCCCATAATTATTAGCCTTTTAATAAAAGGGTTCAAACCGTAAAATAGCAACGAACTTTTTTAAATTTATCGATTTGGTACGTGTACTCTCTAAAAGCTGTACAATAGCAACGAACTTTCAATAAGTGTACCGATATGCACATTTTGATGACGTGTCTACATGAAAGGCTAACACGTGGCACCATGTATAATGTGACACGTCATCAAAATGTGCATATCGGTACACTTATTGAAAGTTCGTTGCTATTGTACAACTTTTAAAGAGTACACATACCAAATCGATAAATTTGAAAAAGTTCGTTGCTATTTTACGGCTTAATCCCTTTAAAAAACACACATTTTAAGAAAACACAAAAAAACATAACCAATTAGTTGTTGCATAATGACAATTTTACGATCAATTAATTTAATACTTTGTTAAAGTTCTTTATAATAACATCAAGTGATGGTAATATTGTGATTTAGGGAACATTTGGACCCGAATCCGCGATTGGAACCGACTCCCGGTAAACGATACGGGAACGGTACCATGAATGAGCAAAAAAATCAGTACCACTAATTCGGTACCAAAATGGGATAAAAAGAAGATATTGAAATTGAGTTTAGTCATTAAGGAAAAGAAACCAAACGTTTAAAAACCTACTGTAACAACCATAGCTCCGTCACAAATCTAAAAAAAATAAACCCTAACTTATTATTAATCACTAATCATCAAATTTACTATCTTTAAATTATCTGATTATCATCATTGAGAAATAAAGGTTTCTTTTTTATTATGCTATAAAGACGCCCTTAATATGCACCGTAATTTGCAATGATTATTAGTTTATTACTTTATTTTATCTAATAATCTGGATATATAATTGCATCAATGATTATTAGTTTATATCGAATTCGCACGTATTAATATACATATATTAGCTTATCGACTCAAGTTGTTAATCACATACGAGTATATTATTAATATATAATGAGTATTAGTTTATTATATCTAGTTCACATATATCACTATACATAGTTACATCAATGATTATTAGTTTATTTTGTATCTAATTCGCATAATATTGATTTTTTGTGAGAGATGACATCGTTTTTAAAGTAACTTAATGTTGAATATTTGATGAATCGGAATCCGGGTTATGATAATTAAACCTTCGGTACGAAATCACTATGACTAGCATGAAATCTATAATTTTGTTTTTGATCTAACAAAAAACGGGTTACTGGATAGGTAACGATTTCTTGGTACCAACTACCGGTTCTGGTTTTGAACCGGATCCCAGTTCGGTCGGTACAGTACACCCGTTCCTATGCTCGGAAAAATACGGTACCACCATTCGGTACGAGTCGGTACTAAGTTGATACTGTGCTATCCTATTGTATACTTTATTTAAATTCCTTTACCATATTTGAAAAGTACAAGCAATTAATTTATGACAACTTGAAAAGAAAACATTAACCATAATTATGAAACGAGTCTAATGATATTTAAAATAATTTGAGTGGTTGAATGATAGTCATTTTTGAAGTTTGAGAGAAGGTTATAAATAGCGTGAGACGTGGCGCGGTGGCATCGTCAAGCCTCACACTTTAGAAGCATGGCGAATTATGACGTTTTCTAAGACGCGACTTATGGTGTCACAAAATATGAAAATATTTATAAATTTATATCCGCTTACAAAAAAGTGTCGTACGTATGAATACAGTTATAAACTATTTTGCATCGATTTTTTTTCAATTCTTATCGAAAATTTAATTCAAAAAACCTACACGCGTCATCTCACCATCACACTAAGCTTACGTCTTAGTATATTGCGTATGTGGAGGTCACGCATATCGCTGGTGTCTTTACTAGGCCCTATCCCTCGGGGTAAGATCATGATTCACATGTCTCCCTTCATATCATTTTACTAAACACTACCACATTGTTAAATCACATGGGCACCATGAACATATCTGGTCATACTATTTTCCAGTTCTTACAAAGTGAAATCCCCAAAATCTTAGTGATTACAATTTAACATGTAGCACAAAAAGAGAAAATATCACTTTACTAACTTGATTCCGAAATTGCCAAAAACATTAATTTTACCATTGTTTCTGTAATTTTCTTTTTTTCTCGTCTAAATACCCTAGATGTATTTCAACCGTGACATGTACTGTTGTTTCTGGATATCAGATATTGGGCTACGGAATACATTATTCCCAACAGCCCTAACATCCTTATCTTGATGACATCTGCTATTATTGATGGAGACAAATTAAGGGGTTGTTTGGTAAAAAAGACGACATTTTGAGAAATGGGAGTGACAATATCTCATCTCATATTATATTAATTGAATGGGAAAATAATTAAATGTTTGTTTATCCTTAAATAAGCAGTAGTGTTGCAGCTCGTACAAAACTGCATATTTAACCCCAAAATACCACATAATTTACAATCGGTACCTCAGCAAGTCCACTATCAACCAACAACTCTCTTCTTCTTAATGCAAGATCTTTTTTCCCACCCGCTGCTGATTTTAAAGTTTCATTTGCATCATTCATGTCCTCATCACCTTCAGCATCTGAAGACTTAGCTTCAGATTTATTGCAAGAGAGGTGGGGAACGAGGTTATGAAACTTGAAAGCCACAAACGTTCTTTTAAAAAATATAGCGGTTGTCTTACAAAAACTATTGTTGTCACTATAGGAGGTAAGATGGGAATCTAACAAAGACAACATTGGATAAGAAAGTGAGCCAAGTGGTATGAAGAAAGCTGCAACAAAGGGCGGTCTTCCATTCTAAAAATACATTTAAATTCACAATTAGTAACATACTTCATTTAAATTTAGGAAATATACTATATAACATAAAAATTTATCTAGACGAAGTTTTATTACAAGCGTGAAAAAATTACTTATTTAAATCGCTCCTAGCACCGTTTGGGAGTTCTCGGAGGATTGCCTTCTTTACTAGACAAGTAATGTCATCTAACAATAGAGAGAATACACGCAAGCACTAGTACAGAAAAAAAATTAGCAAGAGGACAAATATTTAATTTTTATCTCACTCAAATCAATTCCGTGGACCTCGAACAGAGGGCTAATGAGATTGACCTGCAGTTTCATCATTGGTTTCTTTTGCTTATTAATCGTATCTGTCACTTTCTCGCATTAGTTTGAGCCAAAAGAATTTCATGGTTCACTTTACAGAACACCACCAGTTAGCTTAGGCCTTTAGCTAATCTTTTTTTTGGTCAGTATTTATTAGTTTTGATTTTAGCGTTTGTTTGGTAATGAAACATCTTCGACTAATTTAATAATCACAAAAGATACTTCAAATGAATGCCATCTAGAAAGTATTTAATATACATATACCAACAGTCCCAACTTCATTCTTAGAGTTACCAATCTACAAAAACAAGAATTTCAAATACTTGTCATATTGTTGGCAAAAGAAATGAACAGATAGATGCTATGTGTGAATACATTCTAGTTCTATAGGCCAAAAAAATACAAAAATAGACGTAATACCAGAAAAGAAACTTTTGCTGAGGGCAAAGAAACCGCTCGTTCATCTTCTAAACAACTGAAAGAAAAAAAAGGAGTATGAAACAACGGACGAGGTGAGCAACTTGAATAATATTAAAAAAACCATTGAACAAGTTCCTTCTTACTCTCCATCATTTTCTGCAACAATGACATAGATTGAAGTCAAATGCCCACCTTGTCAAGAACGGGACGTTCCTAGGAAATCCCTCGAAAGTCTAATAATTTTAGTTTCGGAGTTAGAGATTGAAATGATTAACGTGATCGTAGAAAGAAGATGGCTAAATGATATGGATTAAGTCTTAACGTGTGCAAGCATGTTAGTTCAAAGTATTAACATTGGTGCTATTAAAAATAAACAATTTTAATGTTGTTAACTTATCCAAAAATGAGAGCCTCAAGAATTGATCAAACGTACGAATTGTCGGACTTCGAGCAAAGTGGGTAGAGACCAAGACTCGGCCCAGTCTGAGCATTGTTTGAGAGCTAGCCTGATTGGGGCTCGGTCCCGGTGTCTAATCAAGCCCAAAGCGCGGTTAACTGATCGTAACAAACCCATGTCCTTGACTTTTTCTTTTTCTTAGGGGTTTTTATTACGGGCACCCCTAAGCACCCCAGAAAGTCAAGGGACAATGGGCGGTTTTCGATCAAGTTTTAACCGCTCGTTGGGCTGGGATTAGACCGGGGACGAGCCTCATCAGGCTAAGCTTCTCAAACTAGGCTCAGCTGGGCCTAGGTCTGGTTCTTACACACTTAGCTCGAAGTACTGACAATTTCGTTACGTTTGATCAATTCTTGAGGCTTCATTTTTGGATAAGTTAACAATACTAAATTGTTTTTTTAATTGCACCATTGTTAATTCTTGAACTACATGCTTTGCATCTTATGAATTATCCATTACATTTAGCATCTTTTCTTCTACGATCACGTTAATCATTCAAGCTCTTGACTCCGAAACTTAAAATTATTGACTGTCGACGGGATTTCCTAGGAACGTCCCGTTTTTGACAAGGGTGTAGGCCATTGACTACAATCATTTGGTCATGTTGTAGAAATGATTGAGAGGGAGAAGGATATTGTTCAATGGTTTTTTTATATTATTCAGTTTGCTCACCTCGTCGTGTGTTCATAATCTTTCATTGTTTTGTGTAGAGATGAACGAGCGGTTCAGTGACCGCAGCAAAAGGTTCTTTTCTGGTTATGACGTTCTAGTTTTTGTATTTTTTTTGGCTATCGAACTATGTATTCAAACATTGCATCTATTATGTCATTTCTTTTGCTACAATCATGGGACATGTTTTGAATTTCTTTTTGTTTTGTAGGTGGTAACTCTAAGAATGAAGTTGGGACGTTTGGTTATATGTAAATTAAATACTTTAGATGGCATTCATTTGAAGTATCTTTGTGATTATTAAATTAGTCGAAGATGTTTCATTACCAATCAAACGCTATATCAAAACTAAATTATACTGACCAAAAAAAAAGATAGCTAAAGCCTAAAGCTAAGTGGATGGTGTTTCTGTAAAGTGACCATGAGATTTCTTTTGGCTCAAACTAATGCGAGAAAGTGACAGATACGATTAATAAGCAAAAGAAACCAATGATGAAACTGCAAGTCAATCTTCTTTAAGCCCTCTGTCGAGGTCACAGAATTGATTTGAGTGAGATAAAAAATTAGAATATTTTGTCTCTTGCTAATTTTTTTTCTTGTACTAGGTGCTTGCGTGTATTCTCTCTATTGTTAATGACATACTGTTAGTAAAGAAGGCCATCCTCCCGGTGAACTCCAAAGGTGTAAAGGAGTTGATTATAAAAGGTAATTTTTTCACGCCTGTAATAAACTTCGTCTAGATAAATTTTTATGTTATATAGTGTTATTCCTAAATTTAAATGAAGGTAATGTTACTAATTCGTGAATTTTAAGTATTTGATAGAATTGGAGCACGCCCTTTGTTGCAGCTTTCTTCATACCAATTGCTCACGTTTTTTATCCAGATGTTTTGTCTTTGTTTGATTATCTGTACCTCCTTTACGTACGAACAATAGTTTTTTGTTAGAACCCTTTATTGTTGTAAAAGAAACGTGGTTGTGGCTTTTTCAGAGTTTCATAACTCCTCTCCTTGCATAAACTGAAGCTAACTCTTCAGTTTGCTGAAGGTGATGAGGACATGAATGATGCAAATGAAACTTTAAAATCAGTCAGCGGATTCAGGGTGGGAAAAAAAGATCTTGCATTAAGAAGAAGAGAGTTGTTGGTTGATAGTGGACTTGCTGAGGTAGCCGATGTAATTATGTTGTATTTTGGGGGTTAAATATGCAGTTTTGTACGAGCTGCAACACTACTGCTTATTTAATGATAAACTAACATTTAATTATTTTCCCATTCAATAATTAATATCGAGATGAGATATTGTCACTCCCTTCTTCATAAATGTAGTCTTTTTTTACAAACAACCCTTTATTTGTCTCATCAATAATAGCTGATGTCATAAAGATAAGGATGTTAGGGCTGTTGGGAATAATGTATTCCATAGCCCAATATTGTTATCACAGGAAACAACAGTACATTTTCACGGTTGAAAATACATTAGGGATGTTGACGAGAGAAAAAAAAGAAAATTATAGAGAGATAACATGGTAAAACTAATGTTTTTTGCAATTTCGGAATTCAAGTTAGTGAAGTGAAATTTTCTCTTTTTGTGCTACATGTAAATTGTAAGCACTAAGATTTTTGGGATTTCACTTTGTAAGAACTGGAAAATAGTATGGACCACATATGTTCATGTGCCATGTGATTTAACAATTGTGGTGGTGTTTTAGTAAAAATTGATAGAAGGGTGCTTGTGGATCATGATCTTGACCCGAGGGATGAGGGCTCTAGTCTTGACCGCGAGGCGTGACCTCCACATTACGCAATAGACTAAGAGGTAGTTAAGTTAATAGTGTGATGTTGAGATGACGCGTGTAGGTTTTTTTGAATTATATTGCGATAAGAATTGAAAATATCGATGCAAAATAGTTTTTAACTGTATTCCTTACGTTCGACACTTTTTGTAAGTGCCGGATTAAATTTATAATCATTTTCATATTTTTGACACGTCCATAAATAAGTCGCGTCTTAGAAAACGTCATTAATTTCGCCCATGCTTCTAATGTGTGAGGCTTGACGGATGCACCGCGCCAGGTCTCCGCTTTTTATACCCTATCTCTCAACTTCAAAAGACTATAATTCAACCACTCAAATTATTTTAAATATCTTTTTAGACTTCGTTTCATAATTATTGTTAATGTTTTCTTTTCATGTTGTATAAATTATTGTTACTTTCAAATATGGTTAAGAATTTAAATTAAGTTTCATTGGTTATGGCACACAGTATCAACTTAAGTAACGAAAACTCGTACGAATGGTCTGGTGTTACCGTATTTTTCCCGAGCATGGAAGGGCTTGTTACTGGTACCGTAGCCGACGGGAATTCAGGTTCTATCAAAAACAGAACCGGTAGTTGGTAACAAGAAACTCTTTACCTATCCAGTATGAGTAAATCCGTTTTTTGTTAGATCAAAAAACAGAAATTATAGATCTGCTAGGCTAGTTGATTTCGAACCCCGAAGTGTATTATCATAACCCCGGATCCAGAGACATCAATATGCAACAATAAGGTTTTCTTTAGAAACGATGTCATCTCTACATAAAATCATATTATGCGAATTAGATCAAAAGAAACTATAATCTTGATGTAAACTATGTATAGTGATATATGTGGAACTAGATATAATAAACTAAGATCATTTTATATATTAATATATTCTTCGTATGTGATTAACAAACTTGAGTCGATAACTAATATATGTTTATTATTCGTTGCGTATTAGATATAAAACTCATAAAATTGATGCTATTATATATCCGATTATGTAGATAAAAATTAAAGTCAATCATCTAATAAATCATTGCAAATTACGGTGCATATTAAGGGCGTCTTAGTGCATATATAAAAAAAGAAAACTTTATTTCTGCAATGGATGATAATCGAGATAATTTAAAGATAGTAATTTGATGATTAGTTGATTTAATAATAATTTAGGGTTTATTTTTTTTAGATTTGTGACGGAGCTATGGTTGCTACAATAGGTTTTTTAGACGTTTGGTTTTTTTCCTTATGACTACTCAAATTTTCAAGTATTTTTCGGTTTTATCCCATTTTTTGGTACAGAATTTGTGGTGACGACTTTTTTTGCTCATTCATGGTACCGTTCCCGTATCGTTTACCGGGAGTCGGTTCCAGTCGCGGATTCGGGTCCAAATGTTCCTAATTTACAATATTACCATCACTTGATGTTATTATTATAAACTTTAAAAAAGTTATTAAATTAATTGATCGTAAAATTGTCATTATGCAACAACTAATTGGTTATGTTTTTTTGTGTTTTCTTAAAATGTGTGTTTTTTAAAGGGATTAAGCCGTAAAATAGCAACGAACTTTTTCAAATTTATCGATTTGGTATGTGTACTCTTTAAAAGTTGTACAATAGCAACGAACTTTCAATAAGTGTACCGATATGCACATTTTGATGACGTGTCACATTATACATGGTGCCACGTGTTAGCCTTTCATGTAAGACACGTCATCAAAATGTGCATATCGGTACACTTATTGGAAGTTCGTTGCTATTGTACAGCTTTTAGAGAGTACACGTACCAAATCGATAAATTTAAAAAAGTTCGTTGCTATTTTACGGTTTGAACCCTTTTATTAAAAGGCTAATAATTATGGGACGGATGAAGTATCACATATTGAAACGCCAAAACTTTAAGTATATGGGAACTTATTTGATATAAATTTATATAAAAAATACATTTAACAAATTTTAGCTAAGCTCATAAATTACTATAACTATCTTGTTAATTTTTTACCACTTATCTGTTTTATAATTTTTTATCTTTAAATTTATTTTACCTTTTGATTTAACTTTAAACTTTTTACTTTTTTAATTAAACCTCGACAAATAACAAGTCCATGTAAACGTTTGATTAAATTACTTATGTAATTTGGTGGAACGTTATTTTTATTTGTACTTAAAACCACCTATTATTTTTTGGCTAATTTTGATCAAGGATCCCCACGGTTCGGGTAATTTTATATGGTGCTAAATTAATGACATGTGTCACGAGGAAGGTATCTTGTTTTCCCACTTGAAACCCGACCTCAAAGACGTCGCGTATCGATACGTAAATAACGGATAAGAGATCGGTTCGATAAAATAGTGGTACACGCCACCGTACAGACGTCTTATTTGCTTTTCTCGCTACGTGGATGACACTCCTCACGAAACCATTTTTTTTCTTCACATTTTTTGTTATTATGATTTCTTTGTTCAGATTAAGCGGGAGTCAACTCTTCGGGTAATTTTTAATGCCTAAGTTACATCATTTTGGGTTTTTTTTTATTCACACCTGGTCACGTTTTTTTGTACAATATACTCATTGACCTTTTGACTATCGTGTTTTTGATGTTAGTATAAACCCTTGGTATAAAATTACTCAAATTTTTTTATTTTAAAGCTTTGGGGGTGTTTGGTTCGATGTTGTAATTCATTGTAATCTGATGTAATTCTATTCTGAATTTCATCACAATCTGTTTGGTTGGCGAGGAAGGGTAGGAATGGTAATTCAAAATGTTACGTAGCGGTTTGCTTTGGAAAGAGAATTGAACTCATCCTAATTACATCAAATATTGTAATTCGGATTACATAGCTCAATATGGATGAATGTTTTAGTTACGTTTGTAATCACATTAACAATTAAACAATCAGATTTATCTATTATTATTATTATTATATTATTTTTATTATTATTTATTATATTTTATTATTATAACATCACTTTATTAGAATAATAAGATTACAACAAATTAGAGGGAAGACCGAAATTACTATCTGGCGCACCCCATCCTTTGGCAATAGACAAAACTAATCCTATTAAAAACTATGAATATCTGCAGGGTGCCTCCGATTGTCTTGAGCCATTGGAGTCCTTTCGAATCCGCTTCAGCAATGAAACCCCGCGTTTTGCCTTAATTCCCCAAAGAGGAAAAAGAAAAGGGGAGAAACCCCATATTCAATAGCTGGCACACTTAGCCGTGTACTTACCCGTTTTGTTGTGCAGCATCGATCACCGCTCAACCATGGCATAAAGTCAGCCAGCCAGGACTGTGTCAAAGGTGAGGATCCAGTCAAGTCTCACAACCACATCGAGCCCTACTCCCACTAGTAAAGTTGTACATCTGCATTGACGTAGCTATTGTCACAACCTCCACCAATATCAACTTCTTTCGGCCGAAATACATGACCGTTTAACATATATCTACCAAGGTATCGCGCATACGTTCTGCGGTGCTTGATAACAATAACACCATCACATGATACGTCATGGTCCCCATAAATATCACTCGTAAAGACTTTGGACAAGCTGAGCGTGGCCTTTGAAGGACATAAAATAGGGGGACACCTAAACGATTAGCATAACATTACAACGATAGTCTTACCGTTCAATAGTCTGTCCCAATCGAAAAATCAAAACCTATCAAAGTGTGATCCTCCATTTGAGATTTCACAAGACAGATCGTGTGATCCTCCTTTTTAATATTATTATTATTTATTTTGTAATTTTATTTATTATTGTTGTTGTTGTTATTTTTATTTTTTCTATAATATTATTATTAAGTTTTATAAAAAAGTGAATTACATTACGTTGGAGATTCAACCAAACACACTTATTAACTTACATCAATTACAATTCCAACTCATTATAATTCTAACAATTTTAACTATTTAATTACAATTATTTATATTATAATTCATTTGACACTTTAAATTTCTTCTAAAAAAAATACTGCGAACCAAACGCCCCCTTTTAAAGGCTTTAATTAAATGATTGTTTAAATTACAAAGCTTCTTTTGGCTAGCGCGATGTAAGTGACCCATCAACCTAAAATGTTGTGTATCATCTGGCCTTTGGCTTAGATGGTATCATTTCTTCTCGCATACGCTCTGTTGGACTAGTCAAGAGGGTCTTTGATGAATATAGAAGGGTTCGAACCCCCAACCATTGACATGGCTCTGACGTCAGGAGTACATCGCTTGGGGCTGGTCTTTGGTGGAAGGGCTCGGTCGACATCAAAGAAAATGAATGGGATCAGGGTGTTTACCATCAGATTTACACCTTTTTGAGAACTCCTAAAGGTTTTGTGTTTAAAGTTTTCATTGAAACATGTGAGTTATGAAATTATGAGATATGTGGTGTATAGTTCGTATAAATATTTGTCGTTGTATCAAAAAAATTGTATCGTAGTATGGACTATTTAGATTAAAAGGTTGCAAAAACAAAAGATTTATTAGTTAAGGACGAAAAAACATTGTCAAAAAAATGTATGTGGTTAAATCAAACGATCAACTTCAAAGTTAAAGGAATATTAAATCCATGTATTTTACGTTTTAATAAACCCTTCCCATGGGAACAAGTTCAAATCCTGCGTTCCTCTTTTTTAAACAGTCCTAAAAGATAGTAACCTCAAAATATAACCGACTATGTACATCAACCTGCGACTATATAGAAAAAGGAAAAGTTGAAATAAACCACAATATTGAATCGATCTTTAATAGTCTATAAATACCTTGTGACCTATTAAGGACAACTTTGTTACGTGTTAGTAAAGTAATTAATGTTAGTCAAAGTTGTTAGTCAAAGTTATTTATGTAATAGGCCCAAGCCCGGTTTGTGGGTTTAGGGTATTAGGGTTTCACTATTATAAATAGTGGTTGATAATAAAGTTATACCTAAGGGGTTTCATCATTCTACAGTGACGTCTCTTCATTCTTCTATCTCAAAAAAAACAATTTATCACTAATGGCGATCAAGAGGTTAATCAGCAAGAAAAACGACTAACATCAACATAAAACAAAAAATACGTCGTCATACCAAAACCAACCCAAAGATGGAGGACAGGCTTACGAGTTTGCCTGAATCACTACAACTTCGCATTCTGTCTACTCTCGACGCTAAATACGTCGTTCAAACATCTATTCTCTCGAAATCATGGTTCCCGTTGTGGAAGTCGGTCCCCATTCTTAGACTCAATTCCTATGATTTTGAAAACCGCTTTAGTAAATTTGATAAGTTTGTAGAGAAAGCACTTTCTTCGCAACATGAAATGGACTTGGACTGTGAATAATATAAACGTGATAAAGTGTCGCGTGCCATGATTCTAAAAAAAGTCATAGATTACGCGTTTTCTCACAATGTTAAGCATTTAGATTTTTGGGTTGACGGTGTTAAAGGCCGTGAATGGCCCATTGTGTTACATGGTTTCGTTGATCAGTTTGAGACTACAAAGTGATGAGGATAATGTTCGTTGTTCGTGTTTAGGACCACTGTCAAGATCATTCACGAACCTGACTGATTTATATCTTAAGTTAGCGGTTATAACTGAACAAGATCTATTCTCGGGCTTCCCCAAGTTGAATAAGCTGACATTAGTCCGTTGTCAGCTTAACACAAATAGTAAAACCTTAAAAGTACACGCAAAACAACTTTCAGAATTAAGTATTCTCCCTTACGAAAAGGATATTGATTGTATCGAGCTTATTACCCCAAAACTAAAACTGTTTGAGTATAAAGGTTTTAGGTTCCCAAAGTTGAAAACATGTGATGGTCTGCCTAATCTTGACTCGGTGGTAGTTGCTTTTGCAGGTTGTAGTAAAAGATATGATGAAAAGAGAATGTTTGATGATCTTATGATGTTTTTTAGTAAAGTCTATAGTGTAAAGTCGCTCAAGGTTTGCAAGGGTATTGTTCGTATTCTCTCAATGTTTCAGGAGGAACTGGTGAGTCGATGTCCACCCTTTCGGGATTTCAAGTTTGATGTTGGAGATTTTGACAGACGGCCGAGTGAGAGTATTATGCGGACAACTGAATACTTGGAGTTTATCTCGGATATGAAAGGTTACTTGCTCCGAGTCACCCATTGCGAAAGATAGGATTTTATATCCGATCCTAAGTGCTTAAAACATAAAATTATTACATGTTAATGTAGTCGAATGTTTATTTAGTTTGATCTGTTCTTAAGTTGTAACCCAGGTCTTCGGGTTTTTCATAACATTAGATTAGTTAGAAGAGTTTATGTTAGGTTGTGACATGATCTAGTTAAGAGAAAGCTGTTTACATTAATCTTTTGACTTATTTTATTTTGTTCTTGATTGTTTGGTCACCTGTGCTCATTTATTTGATCAGACATTTTTGCTGTTGTTTACCTGGTCTGATTGTATGACAAACAATCAATTTATGCTGCATAGTACTGTCTTCTACTTAAATTTTTTGCACAAATTTGTGTTTTAAAGCTTTGAATGTTAACATCTATTCATAAAATGCTTGCCAATTAATATATTACACATTGAGTGACAAATCCACTGTCGTTTTGACAGTGGGCCACAGTGTTACAGTAACGGGCTTCCATTTTGGGCTAGCCCGATTTTGGTTTTTTTTTTTAAATTTGTATGCACAAAGTAGGAGGAAAAAAAATATTACAAAAGTTCCGATTTATTCAGATAAAAAAAATACCCGCGGAAACATCTTCGATACCTAATAACTTTAAAATAATCGATATGGTCACAAACGTACAACCCATTATATTATAAAAAAAACCCATATAGCAAAAAAAAACACCACTTTAAACATGAGGCCCAACACATAAGCATATAAAAAAAATTATTACTAATATACATATTTGTCGACAAACTAGCCTAAAATTAAAATCAGGCCCAAAGTAAAAAAAAAACTAGTCCAAAATTAGCCTGAAATCTGGCCCAAAGTAAAAAAAAAACAAAACGGTCCCTCAACTTTTAACTATTTACGATTTTCTTACACAAAAAATCCCGTAAAAAAATTAACAAAAAAACACATCAAGTTTTTATTGTTCACAAATTTTTTACATTCATCGGCCCAAAAAAAAGATATCGAATCGTCCCAAAAAAAGAAAATATTCGGGAAAAAATTAACCCGTCCCAACGCAAAAAAAAAATTCCCGAATCGTACAAAAAGAGGAAATATCCGGGAAAATATTAGCAAAAAAAAACCCAAAAATAGCCTAAAATCTGGCCCAAAGTAAAAAAATATACAAAACGGACCCTCACCTTTTAACTATTTACGATTTTCTTACGCAAAAATTCCCGTAAAAAAATTTACAAAACCGTCCCAAAAAAAGAAAATATTCGGGAAAAAATTAGCCCGTCCCAACGAAATTATTTTTTCCCCGAATCATACAAAAAAATAAAATATTAAAAATTAGCCCCGCCATAACGTATCGCCCAAAAAAAAACCCCGAAACGTAAAAAAAAAGCGCAACGCGCGGGTTCTTTTGCTTGTTATTATTATTATTATTATTATTTTTGCGTACAAAACATACCGAAGATACGTCACCATTTCCTTCGAGACAATGTCCAAAAGGAAACATCTCCATTCGAAAAGGTTGCGTCTGAAGATAACATCGTCGACATTATTTCTTTACCCTTTAACCGCGAATCGTTAAATTATATTCGTCTAGGTTTAGGAATGATGGAACACATTTCGTAAATCGGTCTCTTCTTTTCTCTTAAGTCTCGATTCTAGTCTATGTTCCATTCTGTGTCGTGACAACCTAATTACTTCATCCGAATTATTTTAAGGATTTTTAATTAGCGAAATGCAAATTAAAATGTCACTCCGTTCGAAAGTTTCTCGTCAACTACATCTCTGATTTGGTGGCCGGTCCCCATTAAACCAGGCCGGCCCCCTGATTAAAACGGCTGCACCCTATAATATATTTTGGGGCACCGCCCCGACGGCTGCACGCTTGTTAATACCATTTTTTTCTTAACCTAACACTTCTTCTCTTTTTCTATAAGTTGACGTCTACTCCACACCCAAACCTATACCTAATATCTCTCTGTAGATCAATGGGTCATCCTCAAATCCCAACACTCATAAGCATCGTTGCTTATGTTTTTAAGAGTCAAGTGAATTTCATAATGAAATGCGTCTCACTATCAAACACATTCCTTACAATCGTTAGACTTACAATCCATCACTTCACAATAAATCCCCTCACATACAAACCTTGGTCCTCACATCTCGCATACGTCTTGTCTCAAATTCATAGACGATTCTTCTCACTTCTAAACGTTCCTTTTCACTTCTAATGAGTCTCCCTGTATAAAGATTGTCCCCTCGAGATCCAGTTAATAAATCAACACCTTCTAGATTGCGAATGTAGCAGGTGTGTTGACGATATGCAACTTCGTGGTTGGAATCACAAAATTGTCCCACAGAGAATAGATTATGCCCAAGTCCTTCAACGTAATAAACCCTTGAAATTGTAACATTCCTAATCTGATAATCTTCATAACCCAAAATCTTTGCAACATGATCATTACCGAATTTGACTGTACCCAAGAATTTGCTGACGAAGTTGGTAAGCTGAGAGCGATCTCTGATCATATGCTTGGAGCAGCCGGAGTCCAAATACCAGAGGACAATTTGGACAACCTGCATTCATCAAGAGAGGAAGATAGAACATTGGAAACTATGGATCCCCAGGATTGACTGGGTTCCGAATTGTTAGCAGTTACAGATTTAATAACCGTATAATTGTTAATAGGAACACTAGTTTTAGACTTCCTAGGTTTCCTTGAGTAAACCAATGTGACGACAGGTTTAGGTGTTTTATTATCTAGAGCAAATGATTTCCTTAGGGGTACTTCAGTAGTTGTGGTAATCCTAGTTAAAGGGCACGCATTTCCTACTATAGTGAAGGTCCAACCAGTAGGTCTCCAGATATATCCAATATTGGTAAACACCTTTCCTGTTGGTTTCCAAACTTTTCTCTTTGAATTTTTCTTAACAGATCTAGATTTAGCACGAGCATTCACATTATTGATAAAATCAAGAACACACAAATCATGATTATCAGAAAGCATGCAACCATTACACTTAACACATTTAAGGTCAGAATTCGCATTAAGCTTGGAATGCTGCACAGGAGCAGTTCCTTTTGGTTCAACAACATGATCTTTATTTTTCAAACTAGATTTAACTTTCCTAGGGTGGGCTTCTACTTTATTCTTCAGAGTACTACTTTGTGTTTGCTGAATCTTATCTTTCTTTGTATTGCCTGAAGGCTATGATCTGCTAGCACTAGTAGACTGTTTTACTCATGTAGAAGATAACATAGGTTTGTTAGAAGCTAAGTTCGATGAAGAAGAGGTTTTTATGTTTGTTTTTCTTGAAGATGTTGTGATGGCTCAGTTGAATCTAACCTCTTTTGTCTTGTTCTTTGGGGTCACAGTCACTAATTTTCCATCAGCATTGTTGATACTAGGACAGGTTTTACTGATGTTTGTAAGCAACTCCTGAATTCGTTTACCATACCTACAGGCATATTCTAAGGATTGATCTAGGGGATATTTTGATTTAACATGTTCAACTAGATCCCTAAGAACCGTAACTTCTTCCTGAGTATGCTTAATATAGGCAGAGTGAGTTGTCTTTTTATTTAACAATTTAGGGGTTATTGGTTCCACATCAATCTTAAGCATTTCTGGATCCCTAGGGTGTTTTGTAACATCATTATCAACTAGAGCTTTTCCTTTAAGTTTCTAAAAACATCCTTGAGAGCTGTAATTCCAAAACTTTTTCTTGAAGAACTAGCATTTAATCAGAAATTTCCACAGACTTTAGATTGACTCCATTAATTAAATCATCATATTTTTTCTTTTGATCGAATACGTGCTGGTTTAATCGAGTCATAAAGTTGCTTATAGGTCTGTTTCAAATGCTCATTCTCAGCAATAAGCTTTGACACCCTATGATCCAATTCAATATTTATAGTTTCAATCTCTTCTAAGTCCTTTTTAATCTTATCCTCATTCATTTTTCCACTTAGAGATTTAATTCTCTCTTTTAACTTCTTTATGACCGTGTCTTTCTCTTGGGACTGAGCTTTCAATTCATTTAATTCAAACAATTGATCAAAACTTGGAGCATTTTGATTTGAAACAAAATTATCCCTTTGAAAAATTTCCTAATTAATTTGAGAATCAACTTCTAAAGAGATGCAATGTTTTTCAAGAGTGGTAAAACTTTTGAACAATTTATCGTAAATCTCTTTTTCAACGAAATCCTTTTTGTTGAGAAGCTCAGTCTCAAGTTTGAGACACTTTTCACATTCATGCATATTCACAGAAGCAATATCCACAGAAGAATTCATAATTATGTTCACAATATCTTTGTTAATGACTTGTTCCAAGAGTCGTTCATTTTCGTTCAAAACTTGATTCATTTTCACTTCAAATGTTTTAGACTCTAAACGATGTTGTTCCACAGCCTGTTCCATTTGATGGAAGACATTTTAGACTTCAGAAAAGTTCATCAATCAAGTTATTGATCGGAATGTATTAAATAAGTCCTTCAGATCTTTTACAAATGAAATTATTTCATCCCTAAAACAAGCTTTTGTATGTTCGAACCCCACGATCCTCAGGGATAGCTGTAAGTGTGGTTCTTTCTTTGATAACCACTGTTCAAAAAACCAGATGATGGATATTTAAAGTTTCTCAAAACTCGTTTTAACCATGCTGACTTTAGAAGTTCTTTGGAACCTCATCTTTGGTGGGCTTACTTGGAAAGGTTGGTTCGGGAGTAATTCATCAGGAATTCTGTTACAAAAGGCTTGATCAGCAGATAATTAGTTTGTGAACAAATCGTTTTTAAAATTTGAGAAAGTTGATTAAGGACAGCATAATCGACTGGTGTAGTATTAACTTTATTTCCTAACATCATAGGATCTTTTTGTTTTAAAAGCATTTTTGAACGACTCTTTTCAGCAAGCATTAGGGTCTTTTCGGAGTCAGGAATCATAATTGCACTCTTATTCTTGATTACATTAACATCATAAAGCTTTGGTTCTAACTGCTGAGCTTTCTTCAGATAGAAAGGATTTTGAAAACCTAGAGCTTGTTTGGTGGTATGATCATAGAAAAACTGAGGTTTCGTCAACATGTAAACAGTTTGTGCAGATTGATCTCTTTTAAAAACAATATTATATAACTTTTTGATTCTCTTTTCTAAGGCAATCTCTCTATCTATGTTCCTAGATTCTTCTTTCTTAAAATCATTTTTGAGAAGAATAACTGTTTGCATTAAAGATTCCTTTTCTTTTAAATTTTCAGAAAGAGTTTGTTTAAGATGATCAATCTCTACAGACTGTGCACATGAATCTAAAACGTTATCATTACTCCTTAAATCAACATTTTGTCCTTCTTTTTAAACACTTTAACTTGTTCCCGTATATGCTTTTCAAGCTCAGCAGTTTTAAAGTATCATTGATTCTTTATTTCTAGATTTATCTTGGTACAATTAACTACTTGGATTTTTAGTTGTTCAATCACATATAATATTAGTGCATCTTATTGTGCAGATGAGTTAGAATTCTGAATAGCTGCCTGTTGTGATTCAATCACATATTGAGAATAAGGAATGATATTGCTATCACTGGTTATTTCAGTCTTTAAAATGGTTTCCAACTTGGGACTATTCGGAAGACGGCATCGCCTTTACAGCTTGATTAAGCATATTATTATTCACATTATCATGATTGTGTACCTCAGCTAGAGCATCTGAACCATAATGAGATAAAATTTGCCCAATGAGCAGCAACTTTGGAAGTTTTAAGGTTCATAACATTCCAGAGTCATATGGATCCAACATCATGAGCTTGGATAAGAAGCATTATGACTAATGACAGTCTATTGGGCTTGAACTTCAGGAATATCAGATCTGCCAAAAATGCCAGCAGTTCTCTCACTTTAGAATTTGATATGTGCTTGAGCTTGTTACTAGCATCACTTTCTTCATTAAACTCGAATCATTTTCCCGTTTCCTCATAGGTTTAGTGCATTGTTTAGACATGTGTTGGGATTTATGTTTTCCTAACTTAGTACCGACAGTACAAATAGTTAGTACATATTTTAGTTGTTCTGACAGTACAAAGTGTTAAGTACTGATCAGTTAGTTAGTACCGTTAGTAGAAAATAGTTAGTACCGTTTAAGAGATATGTATGAGATATTTTAGGAAAAGATATGTACGCGTTTTGTAAGCCTGTTAGGGTTTATCCTTAGTCTATAAAAGGATCCCTCTTGGCATAGTTAGACACACGAGCTCAAGATATCTCATACAAAATCATATCTCAATAGTTAGTAATCTGTAATCACTCAAAGCAGATTAATAGAAATTATTATTTAGTTTTTCATTGTTCTTCTTTTGTACTTGTGTTATGATTCCGCATCTATACACATAGTACTTCATAATCTGGTTTCTACATAGTAAACTGTATTTATAATCTTGGCTTATCATCCTTAAATAGGCTGTAATAGATTATTAACAAGGGACTCACAAGTGGTATCAAGCCTGTGAGAAACTCTGAGTAAGAAGAACAAACAAATCCAGTTATACATCTCCATCCTACAAAATTAAACATGTCTGGATCACAAGATGAAATTCCACCACCACCACCACCTCCACCATCATCATCACAAATACCAACATAACAAACTCCTCATATTATATCAGCCATCAAACTTCCTATTCTCAAAAAGGGAGAATATGATATATGGGCTATGAAAATGGAACATTATTTGGCCCATACAGACTATCCAATCTGGGGAGTTATACAAAATGGGAATGGTCCCGTATCAATCACCATAGATACACAAGGACAAATCAAGGTTCTGCCTCTAAGAACTATAGAAGAAATTGTAGCCAGAGAAAGAGAAAGAAAAGTAAGGACCACTTTGCTTATGGCTCTACTAGAAGATCATCTTTCTAAATTTCATAAGATGACTGATGCAAAAGAGATGTGGGATGCCATCAAATCCAGATTTGGTGGAAATGACGAATCAAAGAAGATGCAGAAGTATATCTTAAAGCAACAGTTTGAAGGATTCTCTGTATCAAACTCAGAATGGTTTAATAAAGGCTATGACATGTTCCAAAGTCTTCTAAGTCAATTAGAGATTCATGGAGCAGGTGTATCCACTGAGGATGCAAATAAGATATTCCTTAGATCTCTACCTTCTGCCTGGTCTTAAGTTTCTTTAATTATGAGGACCAACCACGGAGTGGACAGACTCAGCTTTGATGATCTGTATAATAATCTAAGAGTCTTTGAGAATGATGTAAAAGGCTCGACTACATCATCCTCTAGCATGCAAAATGTGGCATTTGTCTCTTAGAACACCAGCAGTACTAATGATGTTAGTACCACTTATAGTGTTTCTAATACTTATGGTCAAAACTCATAGTATAAACAAACTTCATCATATTAATTACTTGCAAATCAATCCAGTTGCCCTCAATTGGAT
>BQNB010093862.1:11533-26261 GCA_026074375.1 Tanacetum coccineum
GATCATTGCGCTTTTGTAACGTTTGGGACGAAACATGCATATTTGCCAAACTTTAAGGACGATTTATGCAATTTACTCTTTAAAATTTAATAAATAGGTTTAGGGTGTGTTTCGAAGACATTGTTTTTCAAATGTATATAAAACGTCGAAACGTTTTACAAAATCATACATATCTCAAAGGCGTATTAAAATTGGGTTCGATTTGTTCGTAATCTAGAGGCATTGTCGTCGGTATAATTTTTATCAAAGGAGTTGACGGATATCATCAAAAAGTATAGGGTTATTTATATAATTCAAACTTTTATAGAGTTGCACGTCTTTGACCCCCGTGGTTTATTTTAAAGTTATTAATTAGTTTTTTGGTGTGTTTTGAATTTTTTTTTAAATGTATATTAAGCTTCCCAATTTTTTTAAAAAGCATACATATGTCAAAAGTATTACAATATTTTGCTCATTTTGTTGGAAATCGAACGATCTTTTAAGGGCTATATTTTTTATACATTGAATCGGTAGATATTTGTTACAAATTTGATAAATAAAGTTTGTTATAGTTAAAAGTTGAAAGTAGTTTCCGTAACTTGTTAATACTTTGAGGGTACATTTTATAACTTTTTATTTATTTAATAGTTTTGGGCTTGTTGGGCTAATTTTTTTGTTGGGCTGGGCTAATTTGTTTTTCCGTTGTTAAACGACGTCGTATTCCACGACAATTGATATATACAAGCAAGATACCCCGCGCGTTGCTGCGGGGCATAATTTTTTTGCGAATCGATTTCGGATTAATATTCCTACATATGTCAGAAGCATTGTAATATTGGGCTTGTTTTGTTCGTAGGTATGCCTTATATATTTGACAAACAAAATTTATTATATAAGAAAGTCGTGAATAGTTAAAACATAAAAGTTGAGGGTAGGTTTTGTAATTTTTTTTAATTAATATTAAACTTCAACATTTTTTTATAAAATCGTGCGTACGCAGAAGCATTTCAATATTTGGCTCGTTTTGTTCGCAATTCGAAGATCTTTCCGATGATAATTTTTTATCTAAATGAATCGGTAGATATGTGCTATATATTTGATAAATACAGTTTATTATATAAAAAAGTCGTAAATACTTGAAAGTTGAGGATCCTTTTTGTAAATGAGCCGAAAAAGTTTTTTTTTAAATGTTGGGCCGTGTTTTGGGCTGTCGGTTTCGGCCCAAGCCGAAACGACGTCGTATTAAACCTCAATTGTGTATTTATATAATAATATAGTAACATAGTAATTACTAAATATTTTTCCTAATAATTACAAGAGTAAATTGCTAAATCGTCTTTAAACTTTAACTAAATTGCATGCTTCAACCAACTTTTTTGAAATTGGATATACCGTAAAAACCTTTAGGCGTAAGTCGTCCATGCGTAAAAGATAAATGACTAAAATACCCTTTGTCTTTCTTTCTCTTTGAGGGTATTTTAGTCATTTAGCTTTGAGGCATGGACGAAATATGCCCAAAAGGTTTCTCACATGGACAGTATTTGCGGTTTCGAAAAAGTTGAGAGGACACATCAATTTCTTCAAAATTCAGGGATGATTTTACTCAAATTACAATAACTATAGTTGATGCATTCTAACAATATCGTCGATACTTTTGGTTCGAAGGGAAAATGAATGTAGTGTTCTTGGTTTATGTTAACTAATCATGACGAGTCATTTAGTACTCAAATGTACGTGATCTAAGCAAGGTATCTTTGGGACCGTTTTCGACTTTTTCTTTGGTCATCCTTAAATATGTACTTAGCGAGATTTGAACTTTAAGTCTCTGTTAGAAAGTTATGTGATTTAATAATTGAATGAAGGCGTGAAGCAACCGTATTAACTTCATTATAAATGATAGAGTGACATTTCATAGGAAAGAGTCTAACAATAAGTAAATGCTATTGAGAAAATCGTTTTTCGGGTTTTGTGTTATAAGAAAGTCATGAGGGTAAAATTGACGTGACAGCGTCTATAACTCGCGTTTATGGCTCAATGCACAGACCTCTCTAATACAATTAGGGCGCGTTTGGTATGAGGGAATGTCGTAGAATGGAATCGGTAAAGAGAATTGAATCGTAGAGAAAGTGAATCACGGTAGAGAAAGAATAACGATTCCATTGTTTGGTACCAATAAAAAAAATCGTATGATAAAGAGCATGCTCTTGTTTGATTATGGTATTCATCACAATAAAAAATGAATTTTATCATCTAGTAATCCTTAACTTTAGAGTTTTTTTGTTTGTAATTCAAGAAAAGTAAAATCAGATATGATAAGATCGTAAGATTCTACGATGAAGATTGGAATCATATAATATCTTAAGCTTGTAAAGATCTTACGTAAAATTGAAATCGTTTATCTATTACTATTATATAAAACATTTACAATGTGGGTCCCATCAAAAATTAAGATAAGGAGGTGCAATCTTGATCATCCATCTTATTTTAGAAAATCACATCATAGAGTGACATGTGTCACTTCTTAATTAAAAAATCACTTTTATTTTTAATTTGACATATCATTTTATCTATTTATTTTTTTTTATAATTTAATTTCACCGTATTTTCTAAAATTTTGTGATCTTTAATTCAACATCCATTTTGATATATTTTATAAATTTTTAACTTTTCACATTTTTAGTGGGTTTATTTTGAATTTTTTAACAACTTTAACTTTAATTTGAATACAAACTTGATTCGTAAAAGATACTCCCTCCGTCCCATTTTTATTGTCCACGTTTCCTTTTTGGGATGTCCCAATTTAATTGTCAACTACTAAAAATAAATAGGGAAGTTTCATCAAGTTTACTATATTACCCCTGTTTGAAATTATTATTACAAACTTTAAAGAAGACTTTAATTAATTAACTAATGGTAAAACTGTCATTCTGTCAAAAGGTAAGAAAGAGAAAGCAGTAATAAATGCACTTTTCTTAAACTGTGTGTTTTTTGTCGGGGGACAATAATTTTGGGACGGAGGGAGTATTAAGATCGTAAGATTCTACGATGAAAATCGGAATCATATAATATCTTAAGCTTGTAAAGATCATACGTAAAATCCAAATCGTTTATGCTTTACAACACGGGGAAATGTCCCATGAAAACACGAATTGAAATGTTCCACACGGTTTTGCTTACATATTCATTTTGGTGGTATTGTAAAATCCAATACATCCAATTCGGTCCACATTCGAAAAATTGACTAATTCTTATTTAATTAGGTGGTCCCATAATTGATACAACATGTTATTCTTAAGAATTACTACATTTTCTTTCGGGTTGTTATATTTTTTTGTTTGATTTTATAGTTTTTAAAATAAATAGTTGGTATTAGATCATAGAAAATGACACAAAAAGATATATAGATTGTATGTAGGGGTGTCAAAAAGAGCTTTTCGTGACGACATGAACTTAACACGAACTTAAACAGGTTAAGGTTGAGGATAAACAAGTTTGAGTAAAAAACAAATGAACATGTCTAACCTGTTTAATAAACGAGTCGTGTTTAAAAACATGTCAACCCGTAAAGATGTTTAAGTATATATATATGTAAGCATCTAAAAGTAGAATTTATAACTTGGACTTCATGTTAGATTTGGATTAAATGTTTTTTTTTTGGTAAAGGGTTTTACCCCGTTAACCAAAAAACAGTTAAGTACATGAAATGTGGCTGAAGTACCACATATAGACCTCAAGCGTACAAACAGCGATAAACAGTGTTTAATGACATGCCATAAACACAAACTAAGCGGTCCCATAATTGATACAACATGTTATTCTTAAGAATTACTACATTTTCTTTCGGGTTGTTATATTTTTTATTTTGATTTTATAGTTTTTAAAATAAATAGTTGGTATTAGATCATAGAAAATGACACAAAAAGATATCCATATTGTATGTAGGGGTGTCAATTTTCGTGACGACATGAACTTAACACGAACTTAAACAAGTTAGACATGTTCACCTGTTTTTGAGTCAAACTTGTTTATCCTCAACCTAAACCTGTTTATATTTACTTAAACAGCTTCAGATCATTATATTTACTTAAACAACTTATATATATACTTAAACAGCTTCAGATCATTATATTTACTTAAACAAGTTAAATGATACGTTAAAAATAATCTTTTAAAACATCTATTTTCTTAGAAAGTGTTTTACTTCAAAATCAACTAAATTATGAGGTTAAAACTTACATTTAATATTCATGTAATTTATTTCAAACTGTCAGTGCTATCTTTTCTTTGGAATTAGCACATCATACTTCGATACATACAAACTCTTCTAGGTACCTGATCGAACTGAGAAATTGAACCGGAATGAACCGACTAGATTCAATTCAGTCCTCGGTTCACTCATTTCTTTATTTTTGGTCGACGGTCTGATTCGATCATACGCACAACAGGTTATTATGTTTTGTTGGACTGCACCGGCTAAGTCTAGAGTTTTGGATCAAATCAATTTTCGATCTGATCCGATCTTGATCGGTTCGGTTAGGTTCGATTTGTAGACCCTAATCCGCCCAACTTCTTCTAGTTAAAAAGAAATGGTAAATATATTCTAGAAAACAAGTGTCACTGCTTTGACTCAAATACAAAGAGAACATTGACAAAATAAACATATCCAAAGAGTATATTGCATAAATCGTCCTTAAAGTTTGGCCAAATTGCATGTTTCGTCCCAAACGTTACGAAAGTGCAAGGATCGTCTCTGTGAGAAACCTTTGGTGCAAGTATCTTTCCTGCAGGGACGATACTTGCACCAAAGGTTTGCCCAAAGGTTTCCCCACAGAGACGATACTTGCACCAAAGGTTTCCCACAAGAACGATCCTTGCACTTTCGTAACGTTTGAGACGAAACATGCAATTTAGCCAAACTTTAAGGACGATTTATGCAATTTACTCCATATCCAAATAAGCAAACCAAACATGACTATAAAAAAGTATACAACTTATTATACATCAAGTAGTAATACTAAACAAGAATATTAGGAAGTTGTATAGTCAAACATTTGAACATACACAAAGCACATTCACACTTTTGACTTTCCATACAGTTGTCTATTTATAGAAACTTTAACCTTAAACTCATCACCTTAATAATACACACCATCACAATGCACATCAGAAGCCTTTGTTTCATATTACCTTCAGACCATGATCATGGTCACAGCCTTACAGAAACCGACACGAGCTCACGCAAGCATCGTTCGTGTGGCATACACATTCCTAATACTATTAAACGCGCACTTTATAAGTTGTATGATAGCAGGCCACATATTGGTTCTTGCGGTTTTTGTCATCAAAGGTCTGGTGTCTATCACGACACTGAAGGAGTCATGTTTCCTAATGAGAAAGTGTTTACGGGTCATAGTCCGAAAATGTTTAGTTACTCTGAGCTTTATATAGGGACCAAAGGGTTTAGTAAAAACGAGGTTTTGGGGAGTGGGGGGTTCGGGAGGGTGTATAGAGCGGTTTTGCCTAGTGATGGAAGTTTAGTTGCGGTTAAATGTTTGATGGAGACTGGTGAGAGGTTTGAGAAGACTTTTAGAGCGGAACTTGAGGCTGTGGCTCGTTTAAGACATAAGAACCTTGTCCCGCTACGTGGGTGGTGTGTTCATGATGATCAGTTGTTGCTCGTTTATGAGTATATGCCGAATAGGAGTCTTGATAGGGTTTTGTTTAGGAAGGCTGGGACGGTTCTTGGATGGGATCAGAGAGCGAAGATTGTGAAGGGTTTAGCGGGAGCTTTGTTTTATTTACATGAGCAGTTGGAAGCTCAGATTATACACCGTGATGTGAAAACTAGCAATGTCATGCTTGATTCACGGTTAAACGCGAGGCTTGGTGACTTTGGGTTGGCTAGATTGTTAGAACATGAACTTAGCTACCAAATAAGAGTACCATCAGGAAAACGGCATAAGTTTAAGGTTTCTGACACTACACGAATAGGCGGGACAATTGGATACTTATCACCCGAAAGTTTTGTAAAAGGAGGTGCTGCTACTGCAAAATCAGATGTCTTCAGCTTTGGGATCGTGTTGCTCGAGATTGCTTCGGGGAGAAAAGCAGTGGATCTTACGTTTCCAGATGAGAAGATTGTTCTTCTCGATTGGATAAGAGATTTAGCTGATGATAAACTTACTTCAAAAGCTGTTGATCGTAGATTCAAAGACGGGTCATATAAAGTTAGCGAAATTGAGCATATGATCCATCTCGGGTTGTTATGCACGGTCCATGAACCACGAGCTCGGCCAAACATGAGATGGGTCTTGGATATGCTTTCAAGTAGCTGTAACCTCCCTGATCTTCCGTCTTTTAAAGCTCACCCTCGGTATATCTCTATATCGCCGCCTACTAGTAGTAGTACTATTACCAACAGTAACACCGCCACTACACCATCATTAACTACCAACACGACAACCACCACCACCACCAATGCTACCATTTCCGAGAACCCAACAACCTTCCTATCCGCCCAGGACGAAAGCTTGTATGTAACTGCAGAGGACGATGTCCCCATTTCTACCCATTTGACCCGTCGCCAATCGAAAATATTCTCCATGGTCCAACCACCACGCGATATAACTTACAATGAGATTATATCCGCAACTGACAATTTCTCGGATTATAACCGGTTAGCCGAGCTTGATTTTGGGACATCATACTATGGTGTTCTTGATGACCAAGACATAATCGTGAAAAGACTCGGAATGAAGACATGTCCTGCATTGCGCACACGGTTTTCAAATGAGCTTTCTAACTTGGGACGACTTAACCATCGGAACATTATGCAGCTCCATGGTTGGTGCACCGAACAAGGTGAGATGCTTGTGGTCTACAGATATTCAGCTAACCGTGTCTTGGGTCAGCTTCTTTTGCATCACAACCATCGAAAATCACAGCCCGTCCTTAAATGGACTCACCGATACAGCATTGTGAAATCACTAGCTGGTGCGGTTCAGTATCTTCACAACGAATGGGAAGAACAAGTGATTCATAGAAACATCACTTCTTCTGCTATAGGCATTGAACCGGATATGAATCCTAGATTAGGCTCATTCGCGTTAGCAGAATTTCTAACACGAAACGAACATGAACATGTCAGCAAGGAAAGTTCAGTACACGGGATTTTTGGATATATGGCACCGGAATATTTGGGGTCGGGTGTAGCTACCACAATGGCTGATGTATATAGCTTTGGCGTTGTGGTGCTTGAAGTTGTGACTGGACAAATGGCGGTTGATTTCAGAAGACCTGAAGTGTTACTAGTGAAACGGGTACATGAATTTGAGGTTCAAAAAAGGGATTACGAACAATTTGTGGATCCGAGACTTGATGGAGAGTATGATTACAAAGAGTTGGTTAGGCTAGTGAAGTTAGGTCTGGCATGCACACGGACGAACCCAGATTTAAGACCAACGATCAGCGAGATTGTCGGCGTTCTCAATGGTCATGACAAATGTCTAAAGGAAGTGGGACTTAGGAAGGAGAAAACGGAAGAATGGAATGAAAGAAACGCGTACACACTGTCATTAGTACGAAGAGTTCAAGCTTTAGGAATACAATAAATCGATTTTGTTTTTTTTTCTTTTGTAGATATGTACAAAGGTGTGAAGTTTTCTGAAATAATATACATACATATGTACATGACAGTTTCATGAAGTTTTATGTTGCGTTTATGAATATATCGAAATCAATCTTACATTTTCACTGTTTTGGTTCTCAGATTACCGTGACATGAACTTCATTATTGGAGTCGATCCCAACCCAGTTGATCAGGGAGAATAGGAATTCTCTGAACCCGACGGTTTTCTCTGAAACCCGACTTTTCCATCCCTTGTCAGTCAAGTTCTCATGCGCCGTTTATGCAGAAGTTATCACGGTCAATAATAACTTAAAAACAAATATTTGGGTATCTTTTGGCTAGTCAGGAAAAAGGTTTCTAGCTTTGCGAGAGAAAAACTAAGTTCAAAAGTATTACTGAATCGTGTCATGGTGATGTGAGTCGGAGATTTCTCCCTAGGAGAATCATCGTTCATAGCTTTAGTCATATCCTTCTTATCTAGTTTCCCATCACCATTTTTATCAAGAAATAAGAACGCTTCAATTATGGTATCAAATGTTGCCTTGAGCTCTCGAGATCCCATTGTTGCCTAGAACAAAGATTCCTTTATCAGATTGTGTTTAAGATACAATCAAAAGATTCGAGAACATTAGCGTATACTGTTTACCGTATGGTTTGAAGAGGAAGTACATGTAAGGAGATAAATCAGGCATAAGACAACGATAAACTCGTTAAATTTCATGCCTTTATTCCTGCCCAAGCTACAAGACTCAAAAAGGTCATTAATTTCGTCCTCTGTGCAGTCGAATTGGAATTTGTGTAAGCATTTTCTTAACTCATCGTGGTCGATGGTTCCATTTGAATCAACATCTGCATAAGAAAGTAGAATTATACAAATGAGAATATAAAATACGGGCAAGAAATTCTTGTTAAACTGACCAAACTGTCGAAAAACGCCTCTAATCTCTTCCAATCCTCGTCTGAACTGAGGAAACCTCAGAATAATGTTGTTGATGGACCTGATACTGCTATTTCCTGGTACATATCTTTTCTTGACCTCCATCAATTTCCTCTCGAGCTCACTGTCCAGCCTCTCGTACCTATTCGTCGAATTGCAGCAGCGCAACATTCCTCCAACTTTGTAAGATAATGACTTGACAGAAGGACAGGGGGGAGACGTACCTTCATAAAATATCAAACATGTAAATCTCAGTGATAAAATCTGTTTAAAAACGCTGTTTACAAAAAGCTTATGCAAAGCTACTTTTTCAAAACTGAGTTTTCTCTCCAGGAAAACGCAGAAAAATCACCTTTTCTAAACAGTTTGCCTAACCCTATTTTCGTACTATCTGTGTTTTTCAGACGTAATGATCCGATACTCTCCTTTAAAAAAAATATTCTCTCCTTAAAGCCTTAATTCCGCTGAACATGCTATTAAAACATGTAACTATTACGGCGTATATATGTAGCAATAATTGCAGAATTAGACTACTAATTCCAACATGATCATAACCTCTATGTTAAGAATCTAAACTTGCATCAGATAACACATATGATAAATATTAGGCCAAAGCATCAAGTAGAAACTACTAAAAATGTAAACGAAGCTCGGAAAAATGGACTTACTCATTGAAGATTTGATTGTTTGATTGAGGTAAGAATAATGGGGAGAATGATTGAAAAAGAAGATACTTGGAAAGCATTATGGAAAAGAATCAGGTTCTTATGGTGACTTACTGACTTTAAATGAAACAGTTTCCCTCCTTTCTCTGTCTCGAGTGTTTGGTATTGAGTTTTAAGGGGTGATTATTTCGTTATTGCTTTTGTACAACGCAAATAATTATCTCTCTTCATGTAAACCGTCAAGTTTTCCACAAATTATGATTCATGAGACGAAAGGGGCACTTTTGCGTACGGTTAAGAGAAAAGGGTTCTGACTGTCTATGACTAATACAAGTCCTGGACCAGGTTTAACCATCACAGATATAGGACCATACTTCGAATGAAGTAAACCAAAGAACTAATAACCAGACTTTCTTGTGTTCCTACCAACTGTTGCCGACTATACAAATCAGTCATACATGCCAAGATACGGACTAATTAAAGATAATCCCTACTTAATAAAACCCGTTTCCCCCTGCATTAGGCTAGAGGCGGAGGAAAATGTCATCGGGATAAAAAAACAAAATATTCCAAAAGCTTATCCAAAGTTAGACGCCCCTCCACTCCGACTGCATAAACATAGCCCTTTGTCTCTTCTTCGCAGCATCAGCCTGAGAACTCAAGCAACTGTCAACATTTGGAGCATGTTCGTTTTCAATGTGGGTGGTCACGTGGGTGAGTGAAGAAGTCGGGGTGACAGATGGAGGACACTCATTGGCTACCTTGATTGCAAGATCAGATAACTCTTCTCTAGCTGCATCTAATCCAGCAGTTGCTATTGCTTGATCGTTTAGAGCTTTGCACGCTTTTTCCAGGATTGATTGAAGATACTTTCCTTGTGATTCGATCCGAAGTTGGAGACGTTGTTGAACCTGAAACATGTGCCAAGATATAAACGTGACCATTGAATCCTAAGGCAATTTTGTTTGGGTTGATTTAAAGCACCACCAAATGGCCTAGTGGTAAGGTCCTTGGTATCTTCACAAGAGGTCGAGGGTTCAAACCTTGCTAGGTGTGTACATTTGAGTGTGGACAGGGAAGGGTCGGAAACGGTCCCGGGATTAACTCAGTGAGGCCACATACATCTGAGTCAAGAAGGCTTGCCCTCCCCGGGTAACCTCAACAGGGAAAACCTCATCCGTTTAGTTGGGTTGACCCCCAAACATTGTTTTCTGTTTTAAGAATATTGTAACTAATTAATGCATTACATATGGTTTATAGAAGCTAAGTTCTTTAAAAAGAATTCAGAAGTTGTGCGCGCTAAATATACACTTTCGTGACTTACTTGTTTGGCATATTTTACCCATTTGATGTGTTTTCAGCTTTTGATAAAATCTATTTTCGGGACCTTATAAATTTTAACTGCTTGGGCTATTCTAACCAACTGTGCACAAATATACTCACAGACACACACCTACGAGCAGAAATTTCTTTCATCAACTAACCTCTAGCTGCTCGTGCAATCTCCGTTGGACTTCCATCTGTACTCGCAAAGCTTCTGTAACCTCAAAGCCACTGTTTCATAACAAGAAAATCAAGTAATAAGTTTAAAGCTAGTGGTGGTAAGATGAGTCAAGTGAGCCGCAGTCCACAAACACTTTTGTCTACTCTTTGTATCAATTTTGAAGTCAAAAAGTATATTACACACAAAAGATTGTCACAATAATTTAAATTGCTGAATTAATACGTGTTAGGAGGTTGTATTGTATGCATTAAAATAGACTTTCTGGGAGACTTTCAACATTGAACCGTTCCTGTTTTGGTTCAATTTTTTTTAATTGACCCGTTTGAAATAGATCAATGGGTCAAAACTGACACCTTAAAGCTATTACAGTATTACCAATGTAAGAGATAAGAAACAAAACTTACTCATTCAAGTCTTGTGGCATCATTCTGGTAGAAGATGACGTGACTGAACCCATGTCCTGGCTCTCAGCAATGCAAGAGGCTGTTAACCGAGCAGGGAAAAGGTAACTTAGTCAGGTTTATGAATAACCATATTTGCTATAACGAGAAGTTCATAAAATCACACCTTCTTTAGAGTTCTCTGAAAATTCTTTGCATGATTGCTTCCCCATTCGGTATTTCTGCAAATACATATATGGCCTGAGTTAGAACAAAAGTAAAAAAAAAAAAAAAAAAAAAACACCCCTATCAATTAACATGCTTATTTCTGCAAATTCATTTTGTGGGTCATATTGTTATCAGAGACGTCTTGAACTCTTAATAGTAACGATAAAGATCGCTACATGGACGGTTGGGTAACGACTCGAAACGAGCTCGGGTTGAAACATGTCGAATATCAGTACTGTCAGATTGGGTTAACCAAACGTGATAATAATAATGATTACAAAAACTAAATTAATACAAAACTAATCCAAGTCTTGCAACAAGAACGACTTAGAAGGTTGTGTGCATTCTTGGTAGGTAGTTGGTGACTTTCGACCTGTTTAGCTAATGTTTTTTATGTCACCCACTTGAACCGTTTAAGATAAATTGCAATACATGATCCGCACTTAAATAACTCAAATTGACACCAACGAACACAAAAATGCAACACAAACAACACAAAACACATCCAAGTTAGTTATATCGAATCTTACTTCCCGATTCCTAGATGACAACCCCCTTGTTCTTGCTCAAAAGTATGTATTTCTGCCGCCGTTTAATGGCCCAATGATTGATCATGGAACGCTCATGCCCGAAATGATAACACGAAAAATCCTCACTTTTGCTAGTGCGGATATCAATAGTTTCATCTTCATGAGACAATGTGTGTTTTTAAAGAATTAATATAACATGTATATCACACAATTTGTCATGGAACGTTCATGCCCGAACTAATTTCATCTTCATCAAATAAGTCTTCCTAGGTAAAAACACAAACACGCTATTTATATCACACAATTTGTCATGACAATGAAACTAGTAGTTTTGACGCTTGCAAAGTGAAGAATTTTAGAATCATCAATCCGAGTTGGAGCATTCCATGATCAAGAGTTGACCAAGATATGGGGGCGAATAAATATTTTGAACAAGAAAAGAGGAACTATCATCCACAAATCGGGAGGTAGGTTTAAAATAACTTGGAAAATTATGTAATATCATTTTAGAAGTTTTCTTGTGTTGTTTCGGTCATTTTTTATCGAAACAATGCTTTAACTATTTAGTGCACTATATATAGCTATAAAATCTTCATTGTTAGAACCACGAGTTTCAAGCTACGTTACAGGTCTCCGTTATATGGTATGCAAAGACACAAAAAAGTGTAACGTCTAAGATAACACTCAAGATCTCATTCCAGCTTCTTTTTTGGAGATCGTCTTTTTATCACATCATCTTAATGGTCTAAACACGGCTAAATGGGCAGGTGAGGTAACGAGTCAGAACGAGTTTGGTCGGGCTAGGGTGAATCTTATGTCATCGTTTGAAAAATAGTTATTGTGCAAATACAAAAACGGTTTAGGAGGTTGTACGCGTTCAAAATAAGTAGTAGGTGACTTTCAACCCAAGACTTCTTCCCTTCTTAAGTAATTGTTTTTATTTGACACACTTGACCCGTTTAAGAAAAACACAGCCCAAATTGACTCGTTCATGAGTTAATATGTCAAAATTAACCCCTCTGGTCACAAAGAATGAGATTTCATATACGATTTACGAGAGACTGAATGATATGACAGACCTGAAGATGCGACTTCAAATGATAGAGAGTGAGGCCTTTTACCCCCATTGTTCTCATAATCATTTTTGGTGTTGCTTCTGCAATAAGTAAATTAAACAAAGAAAGTTAACAACTATGCATAAAAGTTCAGCCTAACTGTGGTTGTAAATTTGTTAATCAATCAAGAAAAGATATACGGATTCCGTCAATCATGAATTGTAAATCAAGTGTTGGGTTAGCTTCATTTCTTTGGAAAAACTATTACGATAAGTATGCATATAAAATACAAAAAGTAAGCTTTTTAGTCATGTCTGAACCCAAAATGTAAGGTAAGGAATCTAGCGTAAACTATAAAGGATCAACTAATATAAGTTGATTCAACTTGACAATAACATAAGCCATAAGGATCGATAATATACCATGCACGCACAAATTGTTTCAGTTCACCATGTGTTGCTATGATTTTATTATGAATCCTAAATTTTAAAATATATCCAATCTATTTCAGAAAAATGCAGCCTCTTATCTAACTTGAATTAGGCACTCAATTATATTCAAATAGACCAACTATAACTCGAATTAGGCTCCATTATTGACAGTATCACAATGTAGTAACTTGCTCTTTGCTCAAGTAAACTCCTAACCATGGGCTATGGATAATAGTTTTTCCAGTCAACCAAAACTGAATAATAGTCCGCTTAATGATTTTTAGTCTACATCATGACCAATTTTAACTCATATTAGGCTTCATATATAAACTAAGGGCGTTTATTTTAGCTTGTTTTTAGGCTTATGAGCTTATTTTGTTCGGCTTAGTTATCATAAGCCCATTTCTTTCGGCTTATTTTCTGAGTTATGACTTTAACATAACTTAAAACCAAAAAATAAGCCTTCTCAAAAATACGCCGAGCAGAATAAGCTCAAAAGCCCCAAAAAAACAAACTCCTGAAGAGCTAAATAAATTTTTCTACAACAACAACAATACCCAATCCCACTAATGTGCAAGGTACAGGGTAAGTATGATGCCGACACCCGTACCCGTACCCCAAGGTATAGAAACTGTCCAGAAAGACCTCCGGCTTATATGGTCAAACCTAAAACTTAAGAACGGTCAACTTATATGGTCAAAGTCCCAACAACAACAACACTACCTATATCTGCCGAGCGGGGTTTGAAAAGGTAAGATGTAGACGGTCGTACCCCTATCCAAGGGTAAAGAGACTACTTCCATAAACACCTCCAGCAAAAGTCAAAATCCCAACAACCAATTTCCTAATTCCAAAATCAATATAAATTACTGTTACTAAAAATTAATCTCCACCCACATTGACCCATCAAAAGCCAAAAGCCCAACCAAAAAAACATAACCACCAAATCCCACATCACATTTTTCAAGTCATAAGCTCACTTTTTGTGGCTTATTTTGAAACTTTTCGGCTTGTATAAACTTAGGGGGCGTTTGGATTAGCAAACTTTGTGGGCTTATTGAGATTTGGGAATGCCAATAAGCCTATTTTTTTGGCTTACCCTTTTGAGCTTATGGCTTAAATAAGCCATAAGGTTAAGCTAATAAGCCAAAAAACAGTGACCTTATTGGCTTTCATAAATCTCAATAAGCCCATAAAATAAGCTAATCCAAAACACCCCCTAAGCTTATACAATCCGAAAAGTTTCAAAGTAAGCCGCAAAATGCGAGCCCATAAAATAAGCTTAAACAAACATCCCTAACAAACAAATACAAAAACATAACCCACTATCGCATTCTTTAAATCACCCACAAATAATAAACCAATCAATAAAGATATATAACTTTGTGTGGC
>BQNB010093863.1:3378-26260 GCA_026074375.1 Tanacetum coccineum
TTCCCACGTACCCGTTTTCCCTCAAAAATAGCAAAATTTTTAAATTTTAAGTCATATAAAAAATATATATATATATAAGTGTTTAGACACGAATGTAGGTTTTCCGTTGGTGAGAATAAGAAGTAATTTTTAACCCAATCGAACGTGTTAAGTTCTAGCTTTTATCCTTAACTTTTTAGGCTAAGTATTCATTAAAAATTGTGAAGAACAAGAAATGATAGAGTTGTTATAAGTTTTGATGCTAAACGTAGAATTGTTGGATTTCTTTCAAGCTTATAGGGGTTATATTATGGCTTTTTCTCCCATAAGATTGTTTCACATTTATTATAATTGTTAATAAGTAAAGTTTTTACGGTTTTTTGGATTAGTAATTAGTCTTAGAAGTTTTCTTTAGTTTTCTTTGTGATTTAGAGAAAGTATACATCAGGAATACTTAATTTGGCTAAAATACAAAAAATAATAAGTAAATAAGTATCTCTGCCAGATTACTTCATCTTGTCGGAGGCGCGACCGATGTTGAAGTCTTCATATAAGGTGGGGGCTGGTGTCATAATAAGTAGAGTAACCTTTTGTCGACTTGCTATCGATGTGGCTTCGAGATAAAAGGCATCGGTGATATATTATGATTATAGCAACAAAAAAAAATTGTATGAAAAAAATATATATATTAATGATAATAATCCAAAGTCGAAATATGTTTGCTACATCGTGTCGGAGGCGTGGCCGATGTTGTAGCCTACTAAAGGACTGAGGAATAATAATGTTGCTTAATTTTTGTCTTATTTTGTGCCTTAAAGAGCCTAAGGGTATATGGTGCAAATGAGATTGGTCCATTCTTGTCTTAAAGAGCCTTAGGGTATATGACATGAATGGTGCCTTGCTTAAGTAGCCTAATAAAAGCCAAATTTTGGTCGCCTCGATGTGGACTTTATTCTTGATTGCATTTGATCTTTTGAGAAGGGCTAGGAGCTAATTATTGCGTTCTTTACCATACACTTTATTTTCTGAATTAATAAGTATCGAAACAAAAGTCTTAAAGAGCCTTCGGGTATATGACTTAAGTAAAATCCTGAGATACAAAAGTAGGATTTGCGGGAGGAAAAGTAAGTACACAATTAATATTTATGAGTAGTGTTAGTGTCATGACTTGTAATTAACGGTGATCTTGTTTTTAAGCTTGGCATGGGAAAAGTGAAAAATCGGGGATGATGAAGTTATCTTTTAGACACTTAATTGTGCTTTTTGTTCTATGATCCTAAAAGTTACCAATGTGGTAATGAAAACATTGCATTATGTCAACACAAATAAATTATAGTTAGGTAGTTAATAATCAAGAAAAATCATAAAAAGAGAAAAATCTTAGAAAATGGGAAGTCGGGTGTTTTATAGTGATCACTTAACTCTCTCACAAAACTCTTTGCTACTTTCAAAGCTTAAGTTTGGGGAAGTTTTTCGAGGCTATTAGGTATAAGGCAGTGAATTGCGGTGAGGACACACTATCGTTTAGTTTGGGGAATTTTGATAAGTGTAAAATACACATATCCATTTATGCTTAAAATAGCCCAAATAAACCCAAAACAGACCAAAAATATGCTTGTATTTGTGTTTTGTGTGAGCCTGTACGATATAACAAAAAGTACACCATGAAAACAGACAAAAAACAAGCAAGCACGGACACGAGAAACAGAAGAGTGAACAAAAGCAGAAGCAAAAGCTAGAGAAAAGTCAAACCCTCACAAAATGGTCTAATCATGGTTCAACAAAAGTCAACAAGACTCAAAAAATATACCACTAAGCCCCTCAACTTTTAGAAAAGTTCATAAATGGTCCCTAAACCCAAATGGGCCTTACCCGGATCCTTAAGCCCAAAACCCTAGCCCATTTCCTTTTTCACAAACCACAAGGGCCAGTTTTGCAATTTCCAAAACTATTTTATAACTAGAAAAAGGAAAAATAAAGAGAAGGACTAAAAATGAAATAGGCCAACACTTTAAACCGTTTTTACCCCTCCTTTCAGTTTATAAAAAAGAAAATGGCTGCGAAGACCATTTACTAAATCACCCATCGACCCCATCTTTACACACAGTCAAAACAATGGCTTTTCAAATCAATGTTGGGAAAGAGAAAGAAAAAAAGGAGGGGGAGGGGAACAAAGAGGTTAATTCTTAGTAGCACCTAATCAAGATATAAGGGAGAGATAGTCAATCATAAGCCCTCATTAGCTCACACAATCAAAAGAGGACACTTACATAACATAAGAAGCACAATGGAAATGGGATTTACTCTAATTTCACTCACAAAGTAAGCACAACAGTCCACAATCAAAGAATGACAGCTTGGCAATCCTCAAGTATCCATAAATGATCCAACGGATATTAATCATGAGCCAATGATTAAAAGAATGAAGGGATGAGATTGAAAGAGTGGAGAGCAAGGCAAGAAGGTCTGGAAGCTTCACCAAACGGCTATAAATAGAGCCTCACTCTTCACACACATACACGTAGTTTTTTAATTTAGTTGTAGCTTAAATTTTAAATTCCTAGCTTAATGTTGATTTTAATAGTAGTAAATTCCTTTTATAAACAATGTAACAGACTAATTAATTAATGAATTCAGTTGTTTTAATCTCTCAAAATCTCTATAATTCATAAGCTCTTATTTGATATTAAGTCAAATTTTCTCAATAAGCTCTTAATAAGCTCTTTTAGTCTATAAGCTGAAATAGAGCTTAATCAATCAGAAATTTAATCCTACTAAACCATAAAACATTCTAACTAACATTAATCAAGGAATACATTTGATTTGAGCTTATGGAAGGTGATCAAAAAGGAAGTATCCCAGAGGACTATAACCCTACGCTTATAAATAAGCTGTGGACATGTAAGCAGCCTTAAATGGTCCTCTTGTTCAGCTAGAGGTGTCTTGTAAGTTTCTCATTTAAATTCCTTTTATTCTAGCTTAAAATAGTTTTCTATTTGCTTTCTATGCTTATTTGCTTATTCGGTCTGCTTATTATTGCTTATTTGTGTTTTATCTAGCTTAATAATCATAGTTGTTTATATGTTTTTGACTTTCTTAGTTTAAATCATAGTCTCTCATAAAATTGTCTTAAAAACCTTAAAAAACCAAAAAATAGTAGAAATTAGTTTGAATCTTAGATTAATGCTTAATTAGTTGTTAATTCATGTTAGTTAGGGTTGTTATAAGCTAAATATAATCTGGTAGTTAGTGCTTATTACTTAGATTAGCAATTTAAGTTCAATGTCATTTCTGTCAAGGTAGTAAAGGGGTGTTTGGCATAAGCAAGTTAACCATTAAAGCAAACGATTTTGTGCAAAACCTCTTGAGACAGCTTTGAATTTAGTTATAAACAATAGGAAATGAGTTTTCATGAATTAGATTTGAAAATTTAAAGAATTTGAGTTTATATTAAGTGTGTCAGCACCAGGGGAATTTTCCTTTGAATTTCACTTGTGCAAATTTTGATCTAAGCCCTCCAAGGCTTAGATCTTGCTTACATTTTACTTGTACCTCTTATATTAGTGTTCTAGAGTGCATAAGGATTTCCGCTTAGGAAACCTCACTATTGGTGATTGCACTTTTGCAAATGTGCACCAGACTTAACAAGCAAGTTTAGTACTGTCACTTTTAGCTTTAGTGCTTAGTTAAGTAAAGTAGGATTAAGGCTCTTAAATTCAGAGTAGGGGGTGTGGGGGGGTTGGTGTGGGGTGGGGGGTGGGGGGGGGGGGGGGGGTGGGGGGGGGGAGGATTTGGTTTAGACTATAGCTTAATATATATTACTCTAAAATGCATTTTCTAGCTTATTTACTAAGTTTAATTTAGCTGTCAAAAGTCATTCAAATTCATAAAAGCCAAAAACAGTTAGTTATAGAATTTAGCTTTTAAATTTTAGATTCTAGCTTAAAGTAGTAGGTTTTATTGCTTAAATTAGTTGCTCTTAAGTTGTTTGTCAAGTTTTCAAAGGTTCATTTGCTGTGTTTGCTTTTTGAGCATTTTAGCTTATTTTTGTTTTAGGCTTATTTTCTAGATTTCTAAGTTTGCTTGTTTCCTCTCATGTTCAGTAAGCTTAAAAGTACCTTTAAGCTCATTTTCTTTTCATTTTTAATGTTAAGCAACATCATAGCTTTTTAGAACACTTATCCTTTTTAGATTGAGCTTAATTTGAGCTTTTTATAGCTGTTTAAGTGGGAATAAGCCCAAAAACCTCACTCACTGTGACATCAGCTTTGATAAGCTATTTTAGAGCTTATTACTTAGTTTCAGCTTAAGTCCCTTTTGTTAAAATAGCTTATTTTAGACTCATTTTAAGACCTAGTATTAGTTTTTCTTAAAAGTCAAAAATAAAAAATTATCAAAAAGATGTTGCCCCACTCGAAACACACAGACCTCCCACACACAACACAATATGCCTTAACCATTTGCTTCAATAGCTCATCCATTAGCATAATACACAATCAAATACTAGTACACGTTTTCCTTTTCCTTTTTTTATAAAAAGTCGTAGCTTAATAAGCTCTATTTAGGGCTTATTCGTTTAGCAATTTAGCTTTTCTTATTTTTCTTATAATCCTGCTAGTTTTTAAGACTTTTCCTGAATTTTTTAGATTTTTCCAGTTATTATTTTATTTTTAATCATTTTTCGAAAGTTTAAAATCTTAAAAAATCTATAGAAAATAGAAAAAAGTTTTATAAAAATACAAAAAAATAGTTTTTAGTTTTATAAAAAAATAGCTTAAGGTTTACATCCAGTAAAAACATTTTCATCACTTTTAATCTTAAATTTTATTTTTTGAGCTTTTAATTAAATTTTAAAAATAGTTATATAATAATAAAAATAGTTAAAAATAGTTTTCTTTGCTTTTACAATATTTTAGACTTTTCTAAGCTTAAAAATCATTTTTCCAAATTTTTAGTACTTAATTTGCTATTTTTTAAGATTTAATTAGATTAAATTAGTTTTTAATTCATAATAAATTCAAAAATAATCAAAAAATGTTTTTTCTTTCTCCTAAAATTTTCTTTTGTCTTATCTTAGTTAGAAATTTAAGTTTACATTTTAGGAGTAAAAATTTAGTTTACTTGCATAATATTCGCGTTAACTCATTTCCCGTTATTTTGTTAGTGTGTTAAATTGTTTTAATGCTTGTTTAAATATTATATATTGAGACAACCCAATCAATCTTTGAACTCAACCAATTCAATAACCAATATCCACAATCGAGTTTCAATTTCTTAAATCATTGGAAAAACGACTCGGGAAATCATACTTCCCGGTAAAGATACGTATATTATATATATAATATAAAATATATATATATATATAAATAATAAATATATATATATATATATATATATATATATATATTAAAGAGTGAATTTTTCTTAGGGAATTTTCTTAATTGCTCTTGTTGAAATATTATATTATATAGTGTATTTTGTTACGCATCAATAAATCACTAAAACGCTTAAATCACATAATCATTTCCTTGTCACCAAAAGTGAACGAAATGAACTCCACAATATCCAACGGAAATCCAATCCCAATGAGACGGTCATGCTCAATGAATTGATTATCCAATCTCACATAACCCACATAAACACATATAAACACATATAATCACAGATACCATACATTGCAACAGATCCAAAAGTCAACACTAACGGTTTGGCTAACCTGCTCAAGTTATGGTTGTCACAGTATCCCCTCCTTTTAGGAAATCGCGTCCCGAGATTTAACTAGCCGATTCATCAGTTCGTTCAACGAACAACTTAGGGTACTTAGACTTCATATAATCTTCGTGTTCCCAAGTAAACTCAGGTCCACGCTTAGAATTCCAACGAACTTTCACAAGCGATATTCTACTACGTTTTAAACTCTTAATTTTACGGTCCATAATTTCTACAGTCCTCAACAAAATACGAAGAGTTTTGTCAACCTTAATCTCGTCTAATGGCACACGCAAACTAGCATACGCCAAACACTTCTTTAGGTTTGACACATGAAACGTGTCATGTACTCCACTCAATTCCTCAGGCAATCTCAATTGATAAGCTACAGGACCGACTCTTTCAAGAATATCAAATGGTCCTACATACCTCGGCGCTAACTTACCCTTTTTTCCAAAACGAATTACACCTTTCCAAGGTGACACTTTTATCATAACTCGATCTCCTAACTCAAACTCTAACGGTTTACGCCTATTATCAGCATAGCTCATTTGACGATCTCTTGCCGCTTTGAGCTTATCTTTTATTAACACTACTTTATCAGTCGTCTCTTGAACCAACTCAGGCCTAATCAAACTACTTTCACCAATCTTAGCCCATAAAACAGGCGACCTACACTTCCTTCCATACAATCTATAAACATAGCACATCTATGCTTGGAATGATAGCAAATTATTTAATGAAAACTCAGTCCAATAGTGATATGCACACCTAACAACAACCAAATATATTCAATACTCATGCTCTAAGCAATCCTCTAAAGTCTAAATTGTACGCTCACTTTGACCATCCGTTTGGGGATGATAAGCCGTACTTATATCCAACCTCGTCCCTAAAGCATTTTGCACAGTCTACCAGCATCGCCAACTAAACCGTCTATCTCTATCTGAAATAATCGACACAGTAATCACCCATGTCGCGCGACTATTTCGTCAATGTAAATCCTTGCTAATCTTTCCGTACTATAGTCTTCACTATAGCCTAAAAAATGATCGACTTTATTAGTCAATCAACTATTGACCCAAATCGTGTCATGCCCAATCTTTTGACATAGGTAGCTTAGTGATAAAATCCATAGTGATCTTATCCCACTTCCATTCCGGTATCTCAGGTTGTTGCAATAAGCCTGAAGGCCTTTGGTGCTCTGCTTTAACTTTGGCATACGTTAAACACTTACTAACATATGTAGCAATACACCTCTCATTCATGGCATGAAATACCAATCCTCGTAGATTACATAATACATCTTATCCGCTCCAGAGGATTTATAAAAATAGACTTATAGGCTTCATCCATAATTGTAATCCTTACATCACCTACCAAAGGAACCCATATACGATCCATAAAGTATAGACTTCCATCATATCTCTTTTCCATTTGTTGCTCCAACCCATTTAAACGCTCGCTAGGAAAATTCTCTTGCTCAAACGCTTCCTTTTGAGCCGCCAAAATCAACACCTTCATTCCAGATTGAATCGTCATTGCCATAGCGCGAACACGTCTAGGCTTCACACGTTCTTTCCTACTATAAAGCATCTCCACCACAAATACGCCTATACCAGGATGGAAGCAAATCCACACGCGATAGTCACTAAACAACTCAATCCATCTCCTTTAACGCATATTCAAATCCTTCTGATCAAATATGTGATGAAGACTCATATGATCCGTGTATATAACACTCTTACTGCCATAAAGATTATATGTCCCAGCGATCTTAAGTTACACAACCGCTCCTAACTCCAAGTCATGTGTAGTGTAATTCTTCTCATGAATCTTTAATTGTCTAGATGCATAGGCAATTACCTTGTCTCTTTGCATCAACACACATCCCAATACCTTTGATCTAGACCCTCATAGTAAACTACGAAATCTTCCACTCCATCGGGTAGAGACGAAATTGCGCATAGTATAAATTATTCTTCAAGGTCTGAAATGCCACTTCTTGCTCTTCGCCCCACTCATACTTTTGGTTATCATTGAGTTAACCGGTGAGAGTTTGGCTATCTTGGAGAAATTCTGCGATAAACATCGATAACAACCACCAGACAAAAAATGATCAAGACATTAGATTGGTGTAGAAGGGGCCGAACCAGTTCATCAACTGATTCGATCTTACTCGGTCAACATGAACAAACATTACCACCTTGATTCACAATTGACCAAGAAAATGTTACCTCTTGAATCCAAAATTCACACTTAAGAATTTTTTCATACAACTCTTCCTAAGTGTTAACAACTCCAACACTAATCTTAGATTAACCCTGTGGTCCTCCATCATCTTTGAATAATCATGATTCATCGATTAACCACGATAACAAACTTATCCAAATATGGTTTACAAACTCGGTTCATCAAATCCATAAAAATAGCCGGCACATTGGTCAATCCGAAAGGCATAACCGTAAACTCAAAATGCATATACCTTGTTCGAAATGCTGTCTTTGGAATATCATCTTCATGCACTCTAAGCTGGTGATAACCAGATCGAAGATCTATCTTAGAAAAATAACGCGCACCTTGCAATTGATCGAGTAAGTCGTCAATCCTCGGAAGAGGGTAACGATTCTTCATAGTTAGCTTGTTCAATTCACGATAGTCGATACACATACGCATAGATCCATCCTTCTTCTTTACAAATAACACATTGCACCGCCATGAGAGGAATGACTAAGGATCATAGTGAAACCCTTGTCTTGCCGAGCTCCATCAGCTGTTCAGAACAATTCTTTGCCATCTCCGGAGGGGCGCTAAACGATAGGGCGACTTCGCTAACAGGTTACCACTCAAGAATTAATTCAATACGAAACTCAACTTGTCATTACGGTGGTAATCCCTTCAAGTCATCCGGGAATACCTCGACAAACTCTCGGACCATGGAAATATCACTAATCTTAGGTTCGTCCACTTTTGCATTCTTCAATGCCTTAGTTGAATCTTTGACACGTTCTCCATGAACTCTCATTATCCCGCTATCCACTAAGGGGATTTCTACTACTTTCTCGTGACATACTATCACGGCCTTATTATGGGACAACCAATCTATTCATACTATCACATCAAAAATATTTGTGCCCTAAAAGCTATCAAATCTATAAGTGAAAAGGGAAGATCCCTAGTTCTAGTTTGCACCACGGATATTCCTATCAACTTCTACTTTCTAACCATCAGCTATTCAATCACATAACCAGGATTTGCTAAACTAGGTTTTAACATTAAGCATATGCATAAATTTATAGAAGATAAACTACAAATCTATCACCAGAATATAACACAGAACATAGCAAAATGATCATTTTATAGAAAAAGTACTCGTGACATATGCATGAATCCTTGGCAAGCCTCTGCCGTATTCATGTATGCATTGTACGCTCTTACCCCCCCCACCCACTCCCCCCCTCCGTCTAACTTGATTCCCACCACCACGATCATTATGACACCATCCCAAAGCTAGCTGAATCCTAAAATGTCCAATTCTTGTTTCCACTTGGGACAACTATATCTTCTGAGTGATTAGGTCACCGCACTCATAACATGCTTTTGGTTAGTCTTGCATCAACAGCAGTTCACAGGTGGCTTGCCGTATCGCCTCGAGTAACGGCAATCTCTCGCAAAATGATCGGGCCTCTGGCAATTGAAACATACCCTACAATTAGCCTTCTCATGATGATGTGTATGGCATTTAGCACACCAGGATTGTGAACCAGTATACCCCTCTCTTGATGGAGCTGCCGCCACAAAGTTAGTACCACCTTTTTCCTTCTTTACATCCCTTCCAGATCCACTAGCCTTAGCAGGTTCATCCACACTCTTTCTCTTCTCAGAGCTCTTAGTTAGCGTCCCATTGCTAACAGCTTCATTAGTCAATATCCCAGCCTTCAATATGCACTTTGAATAGTAGCTGGTTGAGTGTTGCCATAGAGCAATCTAGAATCTCAGCGCCAATCTAGCCATATACCTCTTAATCCTTGTAGACTCAGGTGTAACCAAATGGGGAACCAATTTGGCTAACTCATGGAATCGATCCGTATATCCAGCATGATTAGCTCTAATCATCTTGTGATTCCAGAACTCATTCTCTAGCCTTTCCATCTCATTACTTGGGCAAAACTCTTCCACCAATAATGCCTTGAAATCATTTCAAGACATAGAATTTGTCGCTTCTCTACCTCTTGCTTAGACTTGAGTATTCCACCAAGTCAAAGCTTTGTTTACCAATGAACTAGCAACATACTTCACCTTTTGGTTCTTCGCACAACCACTATTATCAATCACAATTTCCATCTTTTCTTAATCCAAACGCTAGTACAGACTGCACCACCCTTCCCATCATACTCCTTTGGGTTACAAGACATAAAAGACTTGTAGGTACACCCATTGTTACCATTTCCACCATTGCCACCATTGGCACCATTACCATTACCATTGCACCGCATTAGCATTACACTAGCAGTCACCTTGATTAACTATTTCAGTAAGAGAGTTTTTGCAAGTGCTGCGCAGAAGAGTCGCAATGTCAGAGGTATAATCATTCACACCATAGCACGACGTGGAGGTATTTTCACTAAAATAGAAGGATATGAGCTACATTAAGCGACACCCTATAGACTCTACCCTATACATATACTACATCATAAATACCCAACAATCACATTAATCAATCCATGCAATCATCCCAGACAAAGGTCCACTATGTGTTTGTGGCGCATGTAAAATTATGTTGGCCCACCATACTTATAGATCCCCCTTTCCATGCGATGTACTCACTCTATGAAAACACTTCATGCACATAATCTAACACATTACACATATGATCATCACACAATATCACACAATAGAAGGAATAATCCTAAATGCTTAAGCCTTATTATTAAAATACTTGAATACTATTTGACACCAAAATAACATCTTGAACAATGGCTTCAAACCCACTAAAACAAAATGAAATGACAAGCGAGCAACATACACAAAACAAAAGACGATACTAAACAACGACTCAAGCTTCACTCCTTCATTGATCTTCCAACTCAACCGGTGTGGGGACGATTACTTGCAGTAGATTCACTATCTGAGTTGGCTTCTTCTTCCTCACTCAGCCATCCATTGTGGTTTCCCTTGGGATGAGGTAATCCTATGGGGTCTAAACACCCAATTCTTAGCATACACTGTCATATGTCATGAGATCCACAAATCCATATACGTTTAATAAGGCTTAGGTTTCTTCTCTATTCTTCCTTTCAATGAATTAGGAAATCTCCTTCAAAAGCGGTAACATACCATACCTTAGCGATTACCTAGTCACATACACCGTCAACTTCCTACCAAAGTCTTAACCAAAATCAACTCTTCCTCGATTCTATACAAACATTAAAACAGGACTCGGATATTCTCGGTTAGTCCCTCTTCAATCTATCCCATTCTCCTGCTTGGGTTTGACTTTTCTCTCTCAAAAGTCACCCAACTCCGCAGGTCCAGTGAGGTAAACAATCTCCCAACGATATCTCCTAGGGGTAGGGGAAGACATGACTAAAACAATAACAAAGGGGTATATACTATTAGATCCCCATAATGAAAAAGTATATATTTCATATTATATAGTAGTAATTCAAAATAGAAAGAATTTCAAAGCTTTTAGGTAGCGGGAACATACGGTATATACGTACACAAACACTTATGCCCTAAAATGCAACTATATGAGGGACCCTTAAGCTATAGTCTAGGCTCAACCACCTAGTTCTCTATAACCAAAGGCTCTGATACCAATCTGTCACACCCCGCCAAGGCGGAAACGCGAGGCGTAAACAAGAATGGATATCATCACAACACATGGTGTCTATATAGAGAATACTAAAATGAAAACTAAAGTAAAGCAAAGACACAAAGTGTCATAACAATACCCAAAACCTAATGGTGTCTTTATTAATGAGAAAGAGGTCTCGTCAATAAATGACATGCAAAACATAATCCAAACAATTCATGCAAACGCATTTATTCAAACAGAAAGCATAAATAAACTCCAAGCATCCTACGGTCTCTTCTAGCCACTTCGCTCTATCTTAGCACCATTAAGCTCACCTGAAAATGATGCTTAAAACGTCAACATAAAGTTGAGCGAGAATCATAGGTTTACGACATACAACAATATCCAAAATAAACTTTCAATTAGCTGCTGCAATTACCAAAACAATTCATGACAACAATTAACAACAACGGGACGGAACGTGCCCACGATCCACAATCATATCAACTACATATGTGCGCTACATGGCCTCATATTAGCTCACGCAGTCTTACCACCGTCACACCTCGTTTTGCATATTGGGATCCACAATACCAAACATATCATATCGCAACACAACGGGACGGAACGTGCCCACGATCCAATACACATAACTACAGCAAGCTTAAAAACATTTTAACACGACAACAAGCATCATTCTCACCCCAAAATAACATGAGAAAAAGAGGCTATGAAACTCACCTTTGCTTAGCTTTCCAAAAGATTCTAACAAAAAGCTTCACAAACAACTAGCACAAATCTATACAACAAAATAACTCGTGTTACACGCTACTAAGACAAAAGCTTAATGCACATGTAACAATCATATGATGGATGTATAAGGTGTTTTATTAACCCCATGGGTCACCCTGACACCATACCCAGCTTAAACCACTTCATTAACAAGTTTCACTAGTTAGTCACAATTTGTTCAAAACTGCAGAATTTTAACGTGACTTAACGTACTCAAAACCTCTACTTACTGACCTCTATAATTCATACAAAAAATACCTATGTTCATATATGAGTATATTAACTACCTCATGATTCCCAAGATCTATTTACATGCACAAGTACTTCTAAGAAAATCAAACTTCAAAACAGTCCAAATTCGGATTTGTTTGCACACTAAAAAGTTTGGACCTAAAATCCATAATTAGACTCCAAATCAGAAGCTCTCCTTTGGGGTATTTCTAATAGACACATAGAACTAAACTCCTGTAGAAAGGCTAGTCCTAATTCAAATTTTAAGTGGGGGGTTTTATACCTTGTAATCTGACCTAAATCTGACCCATATTTACTGCTCTGACAACTTTTCTTGCAACCAACGTTTGAATGACTTTCCTACCTCAAAACCCTTCGAGGCTGGATGTTCTGAAAACTAGACTCTTTGAGCTACGTTATAGACACCGGAAACTTGACAAAAGCTATTACCATCATTGAGATAATGGCCAAACAACACAACCCTAATTCTGCCCCAATTCTAAATCAAATTCTAACGCGAATTAAGTTTAACCAATTACACCCATAAGCTTCTAATTAAACCCTAATCATTATAACATGATCATTATACCATTAATTACAGATTTAATGAACCCTAATTATCCACCATATTAATTATTACATGATTAAAGATTAATAACTAACAAGGATTAATTAAAACTTACCTTAGAGCTTGATTTCTTCACAAAAGCAAAAACCCTAATTTTTCCTCCTCTTTTCTCTCTTGTTCGACCGGTTCTACAAAGGGGGGAGGGTTTGGGATTTTATTTTGTATTTATAGGCCCCCAATTAATTATAGATAAGATCTAATTAGAGTTTGTTTCCTTTTAAAACTCTTTTTTTTCTTTTCTTTCCCTTATCCGGCCGAATGGCATCTTTTCCTTTATTTTATTTTATTTATTTATTTATTAATTACTTAATTATTAACATTACCTTAAGTTTTATAAAAACCTAAGCTTATTTGCGCATACCTTTTTGCGTAAACGCAATTTACTAGACTTTTAAAAATAATTAACTTTTCATTTTTATTAAACCTAACATTCCAAAAATAGAAATTTCATTTCTTTCATATCCTTACCACTAAAACTTAATCTCATCCTAATATTACTAACACATAAATACATATACGTATAATTACTTACACAATTAACGCGAAACCGCTTCAATCACCAAAATCATTTCCTTGTCACTAAAAGTGAACGAAATGAACTCCACAAAATCCAACACAAATCCAATCCCAATGAGACGATCACGCTCAATGGATTGATTATCAAATCTCACATAACCCACAAAAACACATAAGACACGTATAAACACATATAACACATATCCCAGACATTGCAACAGATCCATAAGTCAACACTAATAGTTTGACTAACCTGCTCAAGTCATGGTTGTCACAGTATCCCCTCCTTTAGGAAATCTCGTCCCGAGATTTAACTAGCCGATTCATCAGTTCGCTCAACGAACAACTGAGGGTACTTAGACTTCATATAATCTTCGCGTTCCCAAGTAAACTCAGGTCCACGCTTAGAATTCCAACGAACTTTCACAAGCGATATTCTACTACGTTTTAAACTCTTAATTTCACGGTCCATAATTTCTACAGGTTCTTCAACAAAACGAAGAGTTTTGTCAACCTTAATCTCGTCCAATGGCACATGCAAACTAGCATCCGCCAAACACTTCTTTAGGTTTGACACATGAAACGTGTCATGTACTCCACTCAATTCCTCAGGCAATCTCAATCGATAAGCTACAGGACCGACTCTTTCAAGAATCTCAAATGGCCCTACATACCTTGGTGCCAACTTACCCTTTTTCCCAAAGCGAATTACACCTTTCCAAGGCGACACTTTTAACATAACCCGATCTCCTACTTCAAACTCTAACGGTTTGCGTCTATTATCAGCATAGCTCTTTTGACGATCTCTTGCCGCTTTGAGCTTCTCTTTTATCAATACCACTTTATCAGTCGTCTCTTGAACCAACTCAGGTCCAATCAAACTACTTTCACCAATCTCAGCCCATAAAACAGGCGACCTACACTTCCTTCCATACAATGCTTCAAACGGAGCACATCTTATGCTCGAATGATAGCTATTATTGTAGGAAAACTCAGCTAACGGTAGATGAACATCCCAGCTACCACCGAAATCAATTACACATGCTCTAAGCATATCCTCTAGAGTCTGAATCGTACGCTCACTTTGACCATCCGTTTGGGGATGATAAGCCGTACTCATATCCAACCTCGTCCCTAAAGCCTTTTGTACAGTCTGCCAGCATCGCGAAGTAAACCGTCCATCCCTATCTGAAATAATCGACACAGGAACTCCATGTCGAGCGACTATTTCGTCGATGTAAATCCTTGCTAATCTTTCCGTACTATAGTCTTCTCTTATAGCCAGAAAATGAGCCGACTTAGTCAGTCTATCGACTATGACCCAAATCGTGTCATGCCCATTCTTTGACCTAGGCAGCTTAGTGATAAAATCCATAGTGATCTTATCCCACTTCCATTCTGGTATTTCAGGTTGTTGCAATAAGCCCGAAGGCCTTTGGTGCTCTGCCTTTACTTTGGAACACGTTAAACACTTACTAACATATGTAGCAATGTCTCTCTTCATTCCTGGCCACCAATACATATCTCGTAGATCATAATACATCTTATCCGCTCCAGGATGTACAGAATACTTAGACTTATGGGCTTCGTCCATGATTGTAATCCTTACATCACCTACCAAAGGAACCCATATACGATCCAAAAAGTATAGACTTCCATCATCTCTCTTTTCCATTTGTTGCTCCAACCCATTTAATCGCTCGCTAGGCAAATTCTCTTGCTCAAACGCTTCCTTTTGAGCCGCCAAAATCAACACCTTCATTCCAGATTGAATCGTCATTGCCATAGCGCGAACACGTCTAGGCTTCACACGTTCTTTCCTACTTAAGGCATCCGCCACCACATTCGCCTTACCAGGATGGTAGCGAATCTCACACTCATAGTCACTAAACAGCTCAATCCATCTCCTTTGACGCATATTCAAATCCTTCTGATCAAATATGTGCTGAAGACTCTTATGATCCGTGTATATAACACTCTTCGTGCCATAAAGATAATGTCTCCAGGTCTTAAGCGCAAACACAACCGCTCCTAACTCCAAGTCATGTGTAGTGTAATTCTTCTCATGAATCTTCAATTGTCTAGATGCATAGGCAATTACCTTGTCTCTTTGCATCAACACACATCCCAATCCTTGATTAGACGCATCACAGTAAACTACGAAATCTTCCACTCCATCGGGTAGAGACAAAACTGGCGCATCGCATAAATTATTCTTCAAGGTCTGAAATGCCGCTTCTTGCTCTTCGCCCCACTCATACTTTTGGTTTTTCTGAGTTAACGAGGTGAGAGGTTTGGCAATCTTGGAGAAATTCAATCTCCAAACACTACTTCAAATGAACTCGTGTCTTCTCTTCTTAACATAACGACACTGGTGCCTACTAACGGAAAATGACTAGGTCGAATGGAAAAACCCTTGTCTTGCAACTCACGAAATGTTCATGACAGTCTTAATAAGCACGGGATTAAGAAAGTCAAACTTGGTCAACGGTTAAAGTCAATGGTCAACGACATAGTCAAAGTCAACGGTCAAAATCCATGGACATGGTCAAACTAAGTCAACGATCTAATCTTCTAAGTTCAAGGTTTTGAGATTAAGTTTACGAGATATTTTAAATATCGTATAAAATTTACACAATTAATTTTATCCGTTTTAAACTCATTTAAATAATTTGTTCTTTTTCGTGATTTTGAAAACGTTAATACTTTTTGAAAAAGTAATTAAGTTTTAAACACTTTAAAATTTGTGAACTTTTTGAATTATTTAAAACCTTTTCATTTTGATATTTGAAATTTTGAATCATTTAGTATTTTATTGATAAAAAGTTATGAAAAATATATCGTTTTGGTCAAACGCAAGACGAGGGTCAAACAAAAGTCAGACTTGGTCTTGGTCCAATGTGCCTTTAAATCAGATCAAAAAATATTAATCGGTGGGCTTGAACATTGGGCCAAATGATATTAGGCTTAAAACGGGCTAAAAGTCTTATTGGGCTTTAAATGGGCCAAGACAAATTTGGGCTTCAAATAATGGGCTTTTGGTGGGCTTAGAATCGGACTAATGGCAAACGAAACAGGAAGGTGTAAAGGAACCAAGGTAACCGACCGAGAAGAGGTTCGATTGAACCTTAGTAACCGACGAATGTGGGTAGGCTAGCCATGACCGACCGACCTAGGTGGTTCGGTTGGGCCTGGCTGACCGATCCATGTAGGGTCGGTTGGTGAGGTTCAATCGTTCCATGAGATTGACTCTTTTTGGCTCGGTTTAGGACTTCAAGTCTTCATCTTTATGGTCTTTGTCACACCCCGTAAATTCCCGGTTAGTATTCCGACCCACTCCGGTCATCTACTTTGAATTTTATACGTTACATTTAAATCTGGCAATTTACCGAGGAACTAAACTGCGTAAAAACTGAAAAACGTCACCGGACGCGTTCCGGCATCGGTTAAAAAAAATTATTTAGGCATTATATGTGTTATATTAGCTTTCCTGAGTGTTTCGTGATTTTTAATCACTTCTGAAATAAATTTTAGGGTTTTATCCTTTAAATAGCGTTTTTCGCGTTTTTGACCAAACGGAACCCCGGAAACTCAAAATCTTTTCGAGTAAACTCAAGTTATCGATAATATTACACCCTAAGCTTAAAATTTTTATTCACCTCTTCTTCCCTAGCCAAATGTGGTGCCTAAACTACAACAACAAGTATACTTAGACATAAAATAAAAGAAATGGCATCTTATTTTGAAAGCCTCACCCATGTGTGCATACTTGATGAGAAAATGACATCTTTGTTGTCTTGTAATTTGCATGCATGCAAGTTCTTACACATCACATGCATTCTTACATTTTGACTAAACCTTTGAATAAGTAATTTTGAACTTAACCAAGTATAATGAACCTTGGCTAGAAAAATTGAACCATCTTGGTCCCTTGTGACCCTAATCGGCCGAACCCAAGACCAAGCACACCTTTGGTGTGTGTTGTTCACTTGTATACATCTACTAACCCATCAAACCCTAGCTCTTACCTATATATACCATGTTATACCACACTTAGGGTTCCATCTTCATTTCTAGTCACCAACAAAAATCTTTTTCTCCCTCCTCCTTGCTCCTAGCTCACGGCACACCCTCCACCACCATACCCAACCCATAACTTTTGATTTCTAGCTAAATCCAAGTGTTTAAAGTTCATTCCTAGTTATATCTAAGGTGTTGTGAAGCATTAAATCTTTGATTTCAAGAATTATAAAACTAGGGTTTTCAAGATTATTTGGGGTTTTTATAGATCTATAGTTTGTGGGTATAGATCTAGTGTTTTTGCTACTTGCTCTTCTTGAATTGTAAGTGTTCTTTAAATCTTTGTTGGTTTCATCTATGTTCTTTATAGATCTATGTTGTTCATAAAAGATCCATGTGTTTGTGTAAATTTTTACAAAAGAAATAAATTTAAAAAGAAACACAATTATTTGCTCATCTTAAAATATGTTGGAAGTTTTATGACAAAAGCTTATGTTTATGTTTTAGAATATGTTCTTGGTGAGATTGAGAGTTGATGAGAGTTGCAACAATAGAGATTAGGTTGGTTTAAGGTTAGTTTGGTGGTGGATTAGTGGTAAATAAAGGTAGAACTAAACTAGGCACTAATATGCGATTTGGGTTGATTTTTGGTCACTTTTCGGCAAACTACACTTGCTGTCCCGATTTTGTTTTGAGGGTTTGAACGACTTAAAAATGTTTTCATTAGTTGTAAAAGTAGTTTTCGAAGAGCTCGTTTCGAATAGATAATTTTTCATATATCACACTTTAAATTCGGACTTAAAACGGCCAAGTTATGACCAAATGAATACTTGAAACTTTTTCGGCGAAATTGAAAATGCAAGACCAGATCATCACTAAAACGGGGCGATCGGACCCTACGGGGTCCGAATCGGCCAAAGTATAAAACACGAAAGTTGTCCGAAATGAGATTTTACTATAACGTTGGCAATCGCTAAGCCTGAAAGTCAATAATGAGAGACATTTTTACCACAAATCGGAAAAATAGGTTTTTAAGGAAAACACTAAGAAATTGGCTGTTGGGAAATTAAAAGGGGGTTTCGGGCACTTTCGGACGATTTTGGATGTTTTAAATACGAGCGAAACATATAGAAATGCTAGGTAATTAGTTAAAACAACTAGAAAAGTCATGAAAGGTTAATTGAGATGTCGGACTTAATAAAATGTAGGATTATTAAAAATAGTGCGAAACGGACATTTTAGGCGATTTAAACATAAGGAGTAGGCGGTTTAGAATTGTTTAGGCGATTTGTAAAATATGGAAACTAAGAAAAAGGGGATCGCTATTAACGTTTTAAAACTAAAAATTTTCTAAAAAGGAAAGTTTCTAAAAATATAATTTTTCACAAGTAGTCGAATTTAAACTAAACGTAGAAAAATACAAAGTCTTTTATTTCTAAAACGCAAACACACTTGGATGCATTAATTGAGATGAACATGGATGCGTTACTTTGTATTTCTTTGATAAATGCCTAAGATCCATACCCGTACTTACTCTAGGTCGCGGCTAGACCTCCTTTTACTTCATCATCTGTTGAGTTGTTATCGTTGACCCTTGCTAAGGTGAGTTCATAAACTCCCCACATTTTTACTGAGATTTACCAACGCATTATACTATTGGGTGAAAACATTGTTAGCTTTAAACTGAACACAAGTTCTTTACTGAGTCTTACCTGATTATTGTTTGCCTAAGTACTTACAAACTACTCTGCCCAACTTATCATGAAACTGTTAGTTTCTCGACCGGAGGACCGGTTGAGGGAGCGCGAGTGAATAGATAGATCTATTGGGACTAATTATCCCTATCCGGGTAAGCATGCACTTACTTGTTCTGTCGTCGATGAACAAACGGATATATGTCATGTCGAACATACTTTTGGTGGTCTTTGGTTTGGGACACCAGCTTAGGGCAGGAATACTTTGCAATAGGATGTAACATGCCCTGTTGACTTAATTAGCTTCGGTGTCATGAGCTTAGCGCAACAATAAATACTTTTTATGTGGTGCTGTATTCGTTATAGTAGTCACATACGTTTTGAAATCTTGTGGTCCACTCTTGTATCAACTTAAACCTATGAATTCACCAACATTATGTTGACGTTTTAAACATGTTTTCTCAGGTGCTTAGCTTGGAATGATTCTTGATGCTATGTGGAGTCTATGTGCTATGTGACTTCGCCAATTTCAAGACTTATCTATTATTTACTCGTTATCTTTATCAAAACTTTGTTATGCTTCCGCTACACTTTTGACTTAATTATTATGGGCTGTAAAACTTAAATCTATTTTATTTTATGCAACGAGTAAACTTTTTCAAACGTCCATGATTAGTGGTCGTTCTTTATTGCTTTGTGATCGGATTGTTATGACGTCACGCCCTCGGACACGTATTCCGTCTAGGCCCAGTTTGGGGGTGTGACAGATTGGTAATCAGAGCCAAGGTTATAGAGAACCAGGTAGTTATACTAGGTCTGGGCTATAACCAGTATGTGATCCTATGTGCCTCTATTTGTGCTTACTTGTTGTCTATCCTTGCTGCATATATATACGTAAGAGTATTACATATCGCCATATTTACCTTGCCATTCATTTTAGCATTTCTTTATGCCTTGCATGGTTTCATATAAAGGATATTTATATAAACTTTTGCTTGTGCAGATTATGACAGCTTCAGCTATCGTTATTTCTTCTGATTCTTCGGATGAGAGTGTGGGATCACCGCCCTCTCAGGTTATTCTTTTTGGTGATATCCCCACTGTTATTCCTTCTACTTCAGTGGTTGCTCCAGAGACTTCTACTATTGCTCCTGTTATTTCTCCTGCCGCTCCTGTGGTTGATATGACTTTTGTCGCTTCACCCACTGGATTATGTGGCTTGGTTCCTTATACAGGTTCCGATTCTGATTCACCAGATGAGGTGTCTTCACCAGAGCACATTTCCTCGCTACTAGCTATTTCACCATTCGTATACACCGATTCTTCTAAGGCTCCTGATTCTTCTGATAGACCACCATCACAGGACCCTTATGTTGCTACTGTTGCTCGTTGGAGGAGCAGGGTAACAGCACGTACATCATCATCACATGAGTTTCCTATTGCTCCTGTTACTGCCCCTCCCGGGATTCATCGACGATCAGCGACTCTTATCCGACCCAGGGAGGCTATTCCTTTTGATCGACCTTACCGCACTCACCTCAACGGGCTACGTAAGTTGTTGACTGCAAGGAAGAAAGTTAGACCTTTGCCAGCTCGCAGATTAGCATCGAGGCATGCATCACCTCGCTCTCCAGATCATCACTCATCTTCTTCCAGTTCATCTTCGGATTCTTCGCCAGTTCATTCTTTGGGTTTGGATGCGCCAGATCAGGCTCATTCGGGATCTTCGACTAGAGATGTATCACCCAGATTGTGTTACCCTCCGAGGAGAGCACCACGACGTAGTGAGGCATTTCGTCGTTGGTGTGCTGCTCCACTATCTACTTTGTATCCACCGACTACATCTGAGTCATCATCAGGAGATTCATCAGAGAGACCCATGCATTCATCTCCACATTCTGCAGGACCATCTCGTAAGAGATGTAGATCACCGGTTGATTCAGTATCATTATCCATGCCAGTTACGGGATCATTAGCTCCTACCCGTAATCTTAGTCATTAAACATACGTCTTGAGTCTTTTTATTTTAATCATTTAGGTTGTTGAGTTTAAAATAATATTTGCATGTGTCTAGTTTCTAATTCTTTTTCAAAGTGTCATATTGTAGAATAATAACACCTAAAAGTGCATGTCTAATTCCTTGCTAATAACTTGCTATATATATGCGCACTTGTCTACTAACTTTGTTTTGTAGCACACATCTATATCTTAATTCCTTGGTGCCCCAAACAAGGGGGAGCATACACCGAGGAGGAGCACTTACAAGCGTCCTACTCATTTAAATTGCATTCATCGAATGTCTTGAGTTTTGATGGTAATTATTTGATCCTTGGATCCGCTAGAGTCATTATGCAAGGAATGTAATTATCATGAAGTGCAAATGAGCAAGGGGAGCTTAAAGATTTGTGAGTAAATAGCATGGAGTTGGTTAAACCGTGGTGATAGAATACTTTACTAGGACGATGCAAGCTTACCTTTATAAAAAGATAAGATCTGGGATCGTTAAATACAATAAAGGGTTCATTCATACTCTAAATACTTCACCTCCTCCAATTCAAAATCACATTCAATATTTAGGTCCTCTAATTCCTTAATGCTTGTTTAAGGTTTAGTTATATTAGATAAATCTAACACAACTATAGTAAAAACTTTGTTTGAATGTATTAAAGATTATATGGAATCTAATCTTTAATATTGAGAAGAATTATCAATGAAACAGTAATTCTAAGAACATACAATTCAACAAATAAGCTCTAATATTATTAATTATAATAATATGAATACTCTCAAAGTATTAGGGTTACAAATACCTTGAATCTATGAATTATACGACTAAGATTGATCTTTTGGTTTTGGTACATCAATCTCTATGCCTTAGGACATCCTTTTATACACCAAGGAGTCCTACTCGGCTTACAATACTTTCCTAAGTATATAAAATCTTTTCTATAAATAACTAATACATATCAAGTAAGCAGTACTAACAAACAGTACTAACTTACACTAGTAGTACTAACTTAACACTAGCAGTACTAACTATTTAGAATATTTTCTTGAGCAGTAGTAACTCTTCAACAGCATTAACTTCAAGCAGTCTTTATACTAGCAGTAGTAACTTTTACTAGCAGCATTAACTTTTGTACCAGCAGTAGTAACTACTTAGTATATTTTTTTAAAGTCTCTAAGCAAAACTAACTTCAGCTGAGCAGCATTAACACACACATGAGCACCAGTAATTCTAACAGCATCAAGAAGACTTTTAATCCCAACAGCTTAACAACCAACTGAACGTGAATTAGATTTACTGTTCGAAGCTATGTATGATGATTATATTGGTGGTCAACTATCAGCTGTTCTAAGAACTGCTCTGGCTGCTCAAGCACCTCAAGTTCTTCAGACTCCAACGGCATCTTCAACAACAACAGACATCGCACCGACACCATTAAATTCATCCTCTCAACCTTTAAATATTCCAAACACTTCATAGGATGTTGATGAGATCGAAACACAACA
>BQNB010093864.1:0-26259 GCA_026074375.1 Tanacetum coccineum
CCATAAGTTAGATCACACACCTTTGCTAGATTCGTCAATTCTTCATCACAACATGAACGCACGAACAAGTTATCTCCAAAGTGTAACACCCACTTTAAGATAGGATAAGAACACAAACTTGTGAAACTTCACTTCATTTTCAAACAAGTGATAAACAACCTTCTTCATAATTAACTAATTCAAATAATCCAATAACGAGCCTTTTAAATATTTAAATCTATCTCAAATATCTCTTGAACCTGTGTGTGTAACAAATTCAAACTCCAAACTCGTGTGTGTAAATTCAAAACCAAAAATCCCTCTGCCCGAGATCCAATAGCTATGTGTTGTCTGATATCGAATGTAACCAGCAGTATTAACTGCTTATCGGATAACACTGGCAGTATAAACCTCATTTCTCAAACAAGTCTGGCAGTATTAAAATAATAAGCCAGCAGTACTCATTTTGGACAGCAGTACTATCATAAGCTAGCAGTATTAACGAAAAAGCAAACAGTACTAACCAAATCGTAGCAGTACTAACGAAAACAGCTAGCAGTACTAACCAGTGTATTTAGCTTTTAAATCAACAGCATGAACACCATCTGCATAACCCTTGACGACTATCCTTTTTACCATATTTTTCGAGCAAAGAAAGTCCAATACTTAGGGTTTGTACCAATAACAACTGCAAACGATTAGGGTTTGAATGGAACACCAAGCTGCTACGCGACCTTCTTAATTCTTTGTCAACAACCGTCGTCCTGCTACTTGTCTCTTGGATCGAGTTAGGGTTTGTAAAAACCCTAATGTACATTCTCTTCTTCATGTTATTCAAGCAGCAACAACATCTTGAATCGTTTTTGTTTGCACATCTAAAACAGAAAACATAACTTGTTGCTTCTTCATGATGTCGTCTTCAGAATCTGTGTTGATGCGTTTTTATACATATGCTACCATGCTTCCCCTTGAACGACACATATAAACCCTTGTCGATTAAAGTATAAAGACAACACTTTAAAGTGTCGCAAAAACCCTAAATTTACCAGATTCGATCATAACTTATAACAGGAGCACGAACCTTCTTTCCATTATGAACACGACTTCAAAACAACCTTGTAACATCCTAGATCGAGAGCCACGAGGCTCTGATACCAATTGTGGAAACCATTCGATCGTTTAAGCTCAGTTTTATTAGAACTTTAATCTAGGATGAACAATAACAAAGAACAATAGAATGCACAGCGGAATAAACATTAAGAACATTCTTTATTATTGCCTAACAAGGTTTCATCATCATCTTTATACAATGACTACTACAAGCCCCAATCTTACCTGATCAATGATAAGACGGTTACATCAACATGATCAAACTAATGATCTTGGGGCTACACCATACATGCTAGCATCTACATCTTCCTATAGGACGTGTAAACCCACACACACGTTTTACACCTTTGGTGTACACATACACTTTTTGGCACACCTAAAACTATATCTAGGGATCTCTTTATATAGTAGAGTCCATCTAGATTTACAAGGGAAAACATAATTGTATAAGGAAACTAAATCTTTTAATTCTTTAATAAACTTCATCTTTATCTTCAAGAATCATATCTTTTGGAATCTTTTATCTTTTGTAGAATATCCTCCACCAGCTTGTAGAATTCCATAATGCTAGATTTAGTCCTTATGTTTCATTCTTTTATTTATTTTGTCTCATCAAATCAATAATTCCCAACAATCTTCCCCTATTTGATGATGACAAAACAAACAAAGTCGTGTACGAACTTCATCATAAAGCCAAAGCTTCCCCTGAAGTTGAGATGTAATCATCTCCCTGAATGAAACAAAACTTCCCCTTAAGTAGATTTCCCTTTGTACCATGCCACACCAAGGATCTATAAGTTGCAACCTGTTAAAATTTCTTCCCCTTTTTGTCATAATCCAATAGGGGACTTATGAATATAAGCAACTTTGATCTTGACCACTACAAACCAATATCACACTTCTAATCCAAGCCTTCTATCTCCTCAAATTACCCACCATTAAGCACAATAAGAAAAATGAACTTGAGTAGTAGAAACTCACACTAGCAGTAGTAATAATGACTAGCAGTAGTAAAAACCTTCACCTCAATGTCACATGTAAATGGTTAAACATTTTAACAATAAGCTTCCCCTGAAACCCATATGTTAACCATTTCTTGAATCTTCAATTCTGTAGGCTCTATGTAATGATCACTGATGAAGAAAATTAAGTATAAAATGAACTTGATGTAGAAGTAGAACAACCCAAACTTGTGTCTTATAACAAATCCGACGTGACGCAAACTTATAATAAATCTGTTAAAATCTAAGTAGACCCAATCTCCTGACAAATATCCTCATATTCTATGAGGACACCTAACCAAAGTGATAGCAAATGTGGCGCATGAGCACCCATAAATTTTGTAATCACGCACTTTTGCTAATTTTGACAAGTCTTCGTTACAAACAATGAAAACACAAACAAGTAATCTTTAAACATTGTAAAGAGCTGTTTAAGATATGAAAAACAACTACCCAAGTAACTCCACTTCAACCCAAATAAGTGATAAATAAATCCTCCTTCGTAATCAATTAATCCAAGAAAAATCCAAAAATATCCTCTAAAACGTTTAAGAACATTCTAACCAAAATCAATCTGTTTAGCTTCCCCTAAACACAGCACCATATCAATCCGAGATCCAAACCATGTAGTGTGTCAATCAATCCTGATAACCAAAACTAGCAATATTAAAATTTATACAACCCAAGCAATATTAACCCAAACTCCTTTTAATGCTGGCAGTTACAAACACAACCGAAACATCCAGGTAGAAGTAATATCCTTGACAACACTAATTAGTACTACTGTCCCAATCACAAAGCAATATTAACTTTTAAAGGAAGCAGTAACAGAAATTTAACAAGCAGTACTAACTTACTCCTTCCTCCCATGCTTAGCAACGCTTTATCTGTCACAAAACTGTCACTAATCCGTTACTAATCTGATTCCACCTTCCTTTCCCATCAGCGTTTAGCCCACTTTATCCGTCACCGAAGTGTCACAATTTTGCATTCTCTCCTTCCTCCGTATTCTTTTTGTACACTTTTTTAGTGTCAGTTAATCAATCACTAATCTTCATCAAACAAGACGCTTGTACTGCTGCTCTATGATGAAAAAAACCTTCGGTACTGATCATTTCTTATTTTGTGGCCGTCAGAGGTAAAGACCTAGGATGAATGTTGTGATGGATCAAAAATCCTATTCCTTTTCTTTTTGATCCACTCAAAAACAACAAGAATACAGTATAAACCAATAATGACAGTAGCTAATGAACACCCTTGCATACTAATGTTAGCATAAGGCTTTTTTTTAATTCCCACAATCACCCCTAAACTAGTGATTGCTATCTAAATCTACAAGTTTCTCTAAAATTAAACCTGAGGTAAGGAATTCATTGCTAAACACTTTAACCTCTTGTCATAACGAGCCATCATTAATAACTTTCCTAATAGTTATCTGGACATCACATATTTTTGTTTCCACCAAGAGCTTTGAGCCACATCTATGTTAAGAACACCTCTTGACAAAGGAATACTCCTCTACTACATGTAGATGTTAAAATTTCATCCCCTTAGTAAAACATGATGCACTCTACAAGTTCATATATTCTAATGTTATAAGCATGACATGTCGAACTTCTAAACACATCATCAACATCAGGTTCAAACACTCTCTTCAACGTCTACCCAGAGCTCAATTTTCTTGTATCTCTGTAGGATCTCTAAGTTGAACCTTTCTTGAACAAGACTCCAAAGTTAGACAATTCATCTCTGTCAAAAGACTTTAGCATCACTTCAAAAATCTGATATACCTCAGTAATGAATAACTACCCACATGATTTTTCCATACATTCTTTGAATCTTCAGTGAAACCACCTTAGTCATAGCTTTGATATTTTGGTTTTGGCACAGCTTCAACATGTCAGCCCTTCTACTGGAACTATAAACAACAAATGCTGTAGTTTCTTCTTGTGGAATAGTTTCAATCATCTTCTTTCTCTTTGATCTTCAGCTGGTTTTCTGAGTTTTTACTAGTCTTTTACCTTTTAGAACTCCCTTGATCAAGCTCTTCTTCTGCATCCCTCTTTGAACTTCTAGCTGCTAACTCAGGAACTTCTCTTCTAATTTCAGTCTCCATGGGTACAAAAGCGCATGCTCTCCTCATTGTTGCTATCAAAAATTTATTGAGCATCAATCAAAAGGAAAGTTTTCTTTAATTGATTGTAGAGTGTGACTTCCCTTATTCTTGATTAGTAAGGACAAATAAATTCTCTGTTGAGCATGTGTGAGTGGATTTTCCTCCTTTCTTTAGCTCTTTGTTGGGCAAAATATCTTTTTCTCTGGTTGATAAGTTCTGCAAGCAGTCTTGCTTTTCACTTCATAAGTTATGATTTTCTCTTTCTTCTGCTTGTAACCTTTGAGCTTACGATCTCTTCTCATCTTTAATTATAGCTTGTATGTCTTCCCATTCCTTCACTATGAAAGAGCTACGCTTTCTACATGCACCCTTGCAATCCTTTCCTTTCTTCTTCATCAAGTTGTTTCTAGTAATTCCTTACAGCTTGGCATCTAACCATTCACTTTCTTGTCTTAACTACAACTTGTGCTTAGTTTGCTCTGGCTCAGATTCAACCTTTATTAGCCTAAACCTTTGTCTTAGGCTGCATTCCCTCCAACAATTACAACGATGTCTCAACATTACTAAAGTCTTCAGTAGTAAGAAACTCTTGAGGACTTGCAGTAACTAATAGAAACATCCAACAGTAAGTAACTGCTACTGATGATGTAGGAGAATCACATAATCATTTTTATACCCAAAATGACCCAAACATGGAACGAATTGTTTGCAAATTATGCTTGTATAATTGCTTGTTTTTGTCTTTGTGATTGTAGGGTACGATAATGCAAAAAATCGACCAGAAAAAGATCAAAACTGGGCACACATAAACACGAACACGGAACAGATAAAGAGGCACTAGACCCCGAAATTTTCTAGCAAATGGTCAAAACAAGTCAACCTTGGTCATACCCTTGGTTCAAGGACGCTACGTACACCACCATGCCAGCTAACAAAAACGTCCCAATCCTTGAAAATAACTCAAATTAGTTTTTAAATGTAACTCAATTTTCACAAAGCCCTTAAATTCATAACACAGTTAGTCCCCTGTTAATAAAGAACTAACGTTTGTTAACTCTTAAACTCTATAAACCCTTTTCACCGGCCTAATTCCCTTAAATATAAATCCAAGCCCAAGTCAACCCATTTTTCCCAGGTCAAACACAAACGTATAAAGAAAAGAAACAGAGGGAAGGAATAGATTTACTGAGTCACCCTCCCCCCCCAAATAATTAACCCCTGCACCCTCAATTACCCTTCGTATTCAGCTCTCTTAGAATCAAAAAGAGATTGCAAGCCATGACGTTTTGCACCTGACAACTTGGCATAGCGTGGCCAATTATAGGGGAATGAAATGAGGTGGCGAGAAATCACGATCTGTGATTAATCAAAGAAGCACAAAATAAGACAAATCAAGGGGCTTGTGGCACAGGATAAGTGAATCCACTCACACAACTACCACACGGGGCCAGAGCGTCCAAAGGCCTAGATCCTTCCACTGAAGCCTATAAAAGGAGAGCTCCTCACACACACACAAATCAATCTAGTAGAGGATAATTTAGAGTAGTTAGATAAAGCTATAAACTTCTTATTTCCAGCTTTATTATCATTGAGCCCAAGTCAAAACTCCTTTACCCCGGGTCAAACAAAAAACGTTATAAGCAGTTAAAAAGGGCGCGAAGGTGAAGTTACTGTTCACCTTCGTCCCAAACAATTACCTTGTGTTAAAATTGAGCAGGTAAATCCAATTCCCCTCAATCCAGCGTGGCAACGAAGATTCCAAGTCCCAAGAACCATGTCAGCATCAAAAACGTCACCAAAGCTCTATGATTGGCTAGCTATAACAAAGAATGACACGCGGCTTTTAAACAAACACACCAAAGATGGGAAATTTGCACTAAAAACAATGTTAAAGAAGCACAGCCCCTCCAAAGATACAGGATTGCCAGCTTGGCAATCCGTGTGCTCACAATTTCATCCAAGGGTTAAGATTGATCACCCAATGATTAGAAGATTTGAAGGGACAAGATCAAAAGCTAAGAGGAGCGTGTAACAGACCTAGAAGCTTCTCTCCAGGGCTATAAATAGAGATCACTCCTCACTCACAAAAAGTATCTAGCTTAGGAGTAGGAGTAGGTAGCTTAGAGTAACTTAAATTGCAGCTTAAAGTTAAATTTTCATGTAATTTTCCTTTTCAAGTAATGTAATCTTTTAAATTTTCAATAAAAGTTCAGTCTCATTCAATTTCACGTTTTAATTCAAGCAATTTCTTAATTAAATTCTGTTTTAATTGATCATAAGCTCCTTTTAAGCTCCCATAAGCTCCTCTTACTACTTCAGTTTGTTATCCTCAGTTAAGCTTTTGAAAGCTTAACTGAGCTTTATTATACTCATTTCCTCCCCTAAATTTACCTAAGCTTTGGATAAGGATGATAAGCCAATTCGGGAAGGGCTTATTGGACCCCACCAACTTGTTCTAAACAAGCTGGAGCTTGTTGAAATAAGCTCTATTAAGAGCATTCCACCTCTGTTTAGCTGAGGTGTAGGTATTCTTCTTTTTATTTTTCTCTATTTACTTTTCTGTCTTTAATATTCTAGCTTAATTCTGCTTATTAGCTTATTGTCTGCTTATCATAGTTGTTATCTGCTTAATCTTGCTATTTTAGTTGTTAAATGTTATTAGTATTCAATAGTTAGCATAATTCATAGTTGCTTATCATTTTTCTATAAATCTGTCATAAAATCCAAAAATATTAGCATAGTATAGTAGCTTATAATTCTGGCTTATTTGATTGCTTAAATCTGTTCATTAGGTTGGTTAAAAACTTTCTGATATCTGGTATTTGAATTTTGATCATTGATTCTCAGTTTTATAAGCTAAAATATGGATTTGAAAATTTTAAGGGAGTGTTTGGGTCAAGCAGTACTAACTCAAGTTAGTACTGCTTGAGTCCTTTTGGTCTTTTGGATTCACTTTACATCTCATATGCAAGTTTATAAGATTAAGATTTTATTGTTTTAAAGGTTCAAAACAAGTTTTCATAAGATTGCTAGTTGTTTATATAAATCTGTCAGCATAAGTTCAAATTCTAGTTCATTTTAAGCTCAAATAGGATTTAGCCGAGTTAGTTTCTCATTTCACACTTAGTTTGTTGTCTTAAATGTGTAGAAAACAAGTTTTTAGCATACAAGTAGATTATAGGGTAGTACATCAGCGGCATAAAAGGACAAACACCACTTTTCAATCTTAAATATCAGAGGGTAGAATTAGTTATTAGGTCTCAATTTTTAGCATACAAGTAGATTATAGGGTAGTATACATTTGTTTGAATTTGCTTTTTAAAAATAAGCTTGTCTAGTTATCTGTTTTTAAGCTCAAATTCTTCCTTTTGTCTTTTCAAAATTAAAAGTATACTCAGCACATGCTGAGTATAAAAGCATTTTTTAAGTTACTTTTTCATTAAGCATTTGAAGTTCAAATTACTTTTCAAAAGTGGATTTGTGTAGCTTATTGGTCAAACTACAAAGTGGTACAAGCTAGATTTTTTCCAGGTTCCTTCAGCTTATCTAAAAATAAGCTCAAAAGTCTGCTATCTGTCTGTTTGGTTCCTAAGTAGTGATAAGTGCTTATTGGATTATTTTTAGCTTATGGCTTATCCATTTTGCTTATTTCTAGTTCAGTTTAGCTTATTAGGGTAGTTTTAGGGTAGCCATAGCTTATTTGATTTGGTTTGAGCTTATTTTAGCTTATTAGTGTACTTGTGTTTTAAGAAAAAGCTTAAAAAAGAGTTTAAGTGTTTCTGTCTGTTTTAAGCTAATTTTAGCTTATTTACTTGTTTTCATAAAAAGCTTCTTTTATAAATTTTGCTTATTATTAGCTGTTCTACAAGTTTGCTTTTCAAAGTTTTTGAAAAAAAATAAAAAAGGGAAGAGGGGAAATTGTGGGTGAGCAGGACTCGAACCCACAACCTCAACCCTCCTCAACCTTTTTATAACACACCACACACAACACACTAACCACTGCGCCCTTGGGACTTTTACGTCTCAAGGTGCATCTTTAAATCTTTTATCCCTTTTTGAGCTTTGTTATAAAAAAAGCACTTCGAGTGCTTATTGATTTTTCCCGGCTTATTTAGTTTAGCTCTTTAGGATTTTTCATTTTTCCTGCATTCTACTTATTATTAGCTACTTTTATAAATTTTCTAGGATTTTTAGCTTAAAGTTTTATAATTTTCGTGAATTAATTTTGTTAAAAACTTTAAAAAATCATAAAAAATAGAAAAATAATCAAAAAAATAATTTTCTTTTTTATAAAATTTTCTTTTATCATATTCTAGGCCTAGGTTTAAAAATTACTTTCGTAGGGTTAATATTTTGAAATTTCACTTTTTAAAGAACGGGATTTCGTTCCCGTTCTCGTTTTCTTCATTTTTTACTTTACGCACCCTCGGTTTAGGATTTCCTTATCTTTTTCTTACAAGTTAGTAATTAGGATTAGGAAAATTTTAAAAAATCATTTTTAGGTTTAACTTAGGTTTTAATTGTAGCGTTTCTTTAATTTTCGTTTACGCTTTAATGCTTACGTGTTTAATTTTCATTTCTTGTTTACTTGTTTTCGTGCATTTATCTACTTGTCATTTACATTTAGTAGGATTTAGAAAACCTAAATCAAAAATATTTAAAACCATTCAAAAAGCGTGATCACGAACTTAGCCGATTTTCAATTCACGCTTCGTCGAGGGAAAACGACTCGGGAGGTTTTTGAGACAACTTTGGTTAAAAGTTTGTTTTTAGACCCCGACGGAAAATACAAACTATACTATTATTTGATAAAATCCTTATATACTATATATATATATATATATATTTACGTATAGCGTATTCAGAGAGTATAAAAGTTTTGGCGCCGCTGCCGGGGAAGTGTGTTACGATTATCGTGTTTCGTTCAAAGATTAGTGTTTTGAAGACCCTTCCTTGTGAAGTTATCGTTTTTCATTTGTGAATATTTTCTTAATAAAACCATAAAAATACAAAAATATTTTACACTTCTATTTTCTTTTATTTTAATATTAAAAATAACCATTTGTTAATCGTTGTTACGGCTCACCTTTAGATTACGTGCTATAAGGAAAGTTTAAGGCGGGTTTGATCAACATCACCCAAAAGGAGAAGGGTTATTCTAAATAGCGCCTTGCGCTTACCAACTCCTCCGATTTCTTGTACGTAATTTTAGAGAGCTACCGTGCACGTTTAATTTTCGGTTACCAAAAATATTTTTCTTTCTTATTTTAATTTCTTTTCTCATATATTATTAAAAACCCAAAAATATTCTCCGTTACCTCTTATCCGTTTAATTCTTTCTTCTTATCCTCTATATTGTTTAATTCTTTCTTATGACGTCATTTAACCAACGTGAGTGTACGGGGTGTGGACAACCATGTGATGGCTTTTATTGTTATCTATGTACGTGTCCGCAGTGTGGTGTTAATCTTCTACTTGGAACTTGTTTAAATTGCACTTATGGTGATGGAAAGCCAGTCACTTGTTGTGGGTGTGAAGGCCCGTTAAAAGGAGGATTTTGTTCATTTTGCGCTTCAAGAGATGGAAATTCATTCGATTATAATCCAAATCCGAATTCTTTCAATGAATCTCAAAATTTTTCCGACTACCCTCCACAACCCCAGTACGAGACGAATATTTGTGAGTTATGTGGAAACGATGCTCATTATGATTACGATTGTTCGCCTCAAGTTCCGTTTGTTTACAATCAGAACCCGTGTTTCGATCAAAACTTCGATAATAATTTTCCACCAACTTCACCAAGTTTTCCACAACAATATCTTTGTTGTGAGAACTGCGGGGGTTCTCACGCGACTTTTCAGTGTCAACCGATGAACCAAAATTTATCTAATTCTAATTCTTCCGGTTTTGACCAATTTCAACCCCCGCAGTATCCCGTCATTCATCATTCTCCTCAAGAAACGAGTGAAGAAGTGTTGCAAGCTAGAGAAGACTTAATGAAAGCCATTCAAACCTTCTTAAGGAAGTTTAGTCGTATACCTTTTGGAGAAATACCAAAGGTTTTATTGATAGCTTGGGAGAGATTTTCCGAAATTAAGCATGCTTTTACGGACAAGCATTGTATGCTAAAAATTGAGACCTAATAACTAATTCTACCCTCTGATATTTAAGATTGAAAAGTGGTGTTTGTCCTTTTATGCCGCTAATGCAGTTTGCAAGCAAAGTGGACAAAACTTGAGTCCAATAGAGGCAGACTAAAAACTTGTTTTCTACACATTTTATCAACCAAAACAAGAGCAAATAGAGTAGTATGAATAGCTAAAACTGCTTTAAGCTAAGAATGCATATGAACTGATCTAAAAGCCACAGTTTCTAACCATAGTTAGATTAGACCTTAAATTTGAATTTTAAACTTTAACTACTGAATTAAACTAACTAAATTACTAAATATTGATGAGTAAACTCCTTGAGATGTGCGAAATATTAATGAGGAGCTATCAGATTATATTGATTGTCCAAAGCTGGACGTCCTACTTTCATACGGACGATGACGTTGATGAGTATTCTATTATATATAAAAAACATAAAGCATTCACACCCAACTTATTCGACCGTGGAGCGATAATCTCTCATAAAGGGGGACGGGCATCTTGACACTATTTCGGAAACGGGAAATCGGACAAAATAATAAAGTCTAGTGTTGAGATCCTTGTCCCAATCCCAAAGTGAGTCCAAGGGTATTTCCGACGATACGTGTGATGTGCCCGTTGGTGAAGATTCTTCTACTCTTGATGCTTTGAACGATAATTCTGAAATTTTATCCGATTCCAACAATGATGGTACTTCGAGTGATGACGATGATTTTGAGGACATCGAGTACGTTAGCTTAGAGGAGGTGAATGATGTTGACCAAGAAGAAGAAGAGATTGACTTAGAAGATATTCTTCAAATCCAAGACGTTATTCTTCGTGAGAAATTATTAAACGTCCATCGTCTTATTGCTAATATCGAAGCTTTGAATGACAATCCCTCTCCTGATCGTGTGCTTAAGTCTCCCTCCTTATTTCCTATCCCCGTCAAGGATAGTGATTCTTTCTTTGAGAAGTCCGATACTTCTTTTTCTCATTTGGATAATTCTTTACCTGAATTCGAGGACTTTTAGCGATGATATGGATAGAGACGAGAAGTGGCAATAGTACCATACTCATGTAATAACTCTCTTCCGAGATATGATTCATTTCTTTTGGAATTGAGAACGAAGTATGATTCAAATGACCCTCTTTTGGGAAATTCCGAGGTTTGATAAGAATTTCCATTTTGATCCGTCATTTCCTCGTCCTCCTCCGGAGCCACCGGATGTTAAGATTTGCTTAAATTTCTAGCCCGATACGCCCGTGATTAGCAATTTTGATGAGCTTAATGAAGATGAATGTTTAAACCAGGGGGGGTGAGATAATGTTTCTCAGTAATGTTGAAGATGACGTATCCTTTCCATTTGTCAATTACGGACTTTCTCCGTATCGCACCTACACTGTGGATTATCTTTTACTTCTTTCCCCAGGAGTGAAGTACACCATTTTTGACCACGGATTCTCCACATTAGTGCCAGGTGGCATATCATCGGGATGGAACTTTCGTTGTGCTTGAATTTTAATCCAACATTTATGAAACCCGATATTAAGATTTTTTTTACATTTGCTTCCCCTATGGACACCTTAATCGGTCGGTCGAGTTCAAGATCGTGACACGGTTAAACAAAACAAGCGTTTCTATCTTCTTATCTATTTTTTAACAAATTACGTGAGGAGGCTCGCCTCTTTCTTTTCTCGTGTTTCGTGTTTTGTGATTTTTATTGTCCAGGATTGCCCAGATTTTGAAGACTCTCGTGTTCATGGTTTTGTCGATTCATACATTCGAGCTTCATATCCTTAGCTTCATTTAGGGAATCCGATATCCTAAAATCTTATCGACTAACGTTTATCTTTAGCATAATTAATAAACGGCTTTAGATTTGCGTAGAGACCCCTTTATATCAAGAATATGCATTGGAATTTGTATGGGGGAATCTCACATTGAGGACATGTGTAGTTTTAGATTGGGGGAATCTATCGATTATTGTGTTGCACGCCGTTGTTTTCACGTAATCCGTTCTTTACCACCAAAATTTCAAAAAAAAAAATGAAAGAATTAAAAAAATTTAAAAATAAATAAGTGTTTTGTCATAATTTTGACTTTCCTGATGGGTTAGATTAAGAATAATTTGACTCGCTCCCTTTATTTCTTGATTCGAGCGTGTTGAGCTTCTAGCTTGTTCCTTAACTTTTAGGCTACCTAAGCATGCGATTTTTCGCGAAAGAACGCAAAAATGATAGAGTTAAGTATTATGAGTTGGTGATAAACACGGATTTATTTGGACAATTCTAAGAGCTCATGTATGTAATTAGTGGTTTTTTCTCACATAACGCTTATTAAACCGGATTAATATACGTGCTATTTTTGGAGATTAAACTTAAATCAACAGTTTTTATGTAGTTAATAGCAAAAATTTTAGTCTTAGTTCAAATTTATACTTGAATTTTTCAAAAAAAAAACTTCTCTAAAAAAATAAATAATAATAATAATAAAAAAAATAAATGAAATGATGAAAAAATGAAAAAATATAATAAATATAAACTGTGGGCTGATAAAAGTTTACTACCTCTTGCCGGCTCACAACCGATGTGGTAGTCTTCTAAAGAAAGCCCATAGTAAGAATAAAAATCCGAGACTGATAAAAGTTTGCTGCATCTTGCCGGCTCACAACCGATGTTGCAGCCTTCTAAAAGGTCGAGGGTTACAATTGCATAAATGTTATGTTTAATATTAAGTTTGAGTTAATAAATAGATCTCTTTTTGTTAAATTTAAATATGCTTTTGAACTTTGACTATTTCATTTTAAGTTTTCAAATAAGCTATGTATATACGGGAAACCTAAGAGTTTTTGAAACCTAAGGTCCGTGAGTCCCTATACTAGTGTCTGTGGGGTGTCAAAAGCCTGGTCACTTAGCCGCAAGGTTGGGATGTGCCGAGACGAAAGTCGCTACATGGGATGATCTCGCCTTCAAACTCATTATTCTCGGGTGGTGGATCGTGTGATAAATAGATTTTACAAAATGTTGATCCACGGTTGAAATTCAAAATAGTACATTCACCTAAGATATAATAATTGTCGGGAGTGAAAAATTCACAAGTTGCAAATATGATTAGTGTTAGCATCTTAATTGATATTTAACTGTTATTTCGTTTTAAGTTTGGTTTGGAGCAAGTGAAAAGTCGAGAACGATGAATTTATCCTTTTTGGGGGCATTTTCGGATCGAAATACATCTTGTTCTATGATCCTTAATGGTTATGAAAATAACGAAAGTCAAATTAGTTAGTTGCTAAAATAATAATAATAAAAAAAAACAATAATGATAACAAAAAGAGAAAAACAAAAATATTAGTGGTAATGAGCGTATATCTTCAATAATGGTAAAAATGGGGCTTCTCTAAACTCTTGATTCTTTAATTCACCTCGTATGAACACTTAGCTACTTTTCGAGTTGGTAATTAGGTTCGAGTGGGGATCGAGATTCTTAGTTTTTAAGTGCTTACTTATTGCATTGCGTGCGGACTCGCAATACCTTAGTATGGGGAATTTGGTATGTGCCTATTTTTACACATACCTTTTACCTTGTAAAACAAACCCAAAAGACCAAAAACATATAAAAATGGCAAATATATGCTTGTTTTTGTGTTTGTGTATGTGCAGGAACGGATATTAAAGAAATAGACAAAATCAAAGCAAAAAACGGACAAAGCTGAACACGAGAAGGAAAGAGTGCACAAGAGCCGGGAATTATCAAGCTATGGTCAACAAAAGTCAACCCTGGTCAACAAATGGTCAACTCACAAAATGATAAAAAACCATTTAAATTCCCATAAATGCTGCCCCTTAGTGTTTAAATCAAAATCTCACCAAAAGTCTTAAATTCATAACACCGTTAGTAATATTTAATTAAGAGTCTAAACGGTTTATGTTTCTTACTATAAAAAAACCTTTACCTTTTTTAACCCAAGCACGGATTGAGTGCATAAGAGCCGGGAGTTTCTAGCAAAAAGTCAACAAAAGTCAACATTAGTCAAACAATGGTCAACCTACAAGAGGACAAAAAAAACCTTAAAGTCAACATTAATTTTTTAACCATTTACTAAGCCCAAACCATAATTCATAGCCCAAAACCCTTTCCCGAGCCCAAGTCAACTATGCGGGTCAAACAAAGAAAACGTATAAAGAAAAAGGGGGCGGGAAAAATAGTTTTCACTGTTCACCAGTCTTCCCCAAATTTACCCCGCCCTAATTAATTTCATTAAAGTGAAATTCACCCTTCTAGAAGCTCACCTCTGACACCCATAACAACTTGGCAGTCCACGTTGGCGATCCCAACGAATTTGATTGGAGGATGGGACGTGTAAGGCAAAGAACGGCTTAGATCATTACTTGGAGGGCAAACAAGGATTGAAGATTCAAGAATAAAAGTGGGGGAGCATATAGGAGGCCTAGAAGCTTCTTCTTATGGTTATAAATAGAAGCATTTTCACACACAGGAGGGCATCTAGGGGTAGGATAGTTTAGAGTAGTGTAGATTAGCTTATAGTTTATTTTTCTAGCTTATTGTGATTCATTTTATGTAATTTCCTTTTCAAGCAATGTAATCTCCTTTTTCATTTAATAAAATTCTGTTTGTGCTTAATCTTTTCTTTTTCATATATGCAAAATTGATTTCAATAAGTTACTAATAAGCTGTCAAGCCATTAAGCTACATTGCTCTCTCAAATGTTCATTAGCTCAAATAAGCTTTTCTAAGCTTGTTTGAGTTTGGTTATTCAAATTTCAAAAGTTATTGGTTAAAGATTTTGGATTTTAAGCTCAGTTTGGTTGATAAGCTAAATATGGAAGTGCTTATGGGAATTCAGTAGTGCTTATTAATAAGCTGGGTAGGTTAGATGCTTAATAGGATCTTACCACTCTTGTTTTGAGTAAGGAGTTGAGGTATTTTTCTTCCCTTTCTTTTCAAATGAAAACTACTTATTATTCTTCTTTTGCTTATTAATTTGTTTGTTTATTTTGTTTTAGTATCATGCACTTTGTTGTTTATTTCAGTTGTTAATTGCTTGTTTTGTTCAAATCTTAGTTTAGACCTCTTTACATGTTTTGGATATTAAATTGCTTAAAAATCCAAAAAATTAGCATAGTTAGCTAGCTTATTAATTCTGCTTATTTGCTTATTGATAATTGTTCATTAAGTCTATTTTTAGCTTTTTAGTATCTGGTACTAAGAATTTGTGCCTTAGGTCTAATTAGAGCTTAATGATATCTCGTACTAGCATCTAGTTCTTTAAATTTCAATTGTATAAGCTAAGGATGGATACTTACACTTTAAAGGGGTGTTTGGCATAACAGTACTAACTGAGAGTTAGTACTACTAGTGGTCCTTTGCTACTTTAAATTGAGTTTAAATCCAATCTCTAGGTTTATAAGATTAGATTTAAGTTGTTTTATTAACTTATAATAATTTGTCTCTAAATTTGATAGTTAATTAGTAGAATCTGTTAGGTTATATTTAGAATCTAGTTCATTTTAAGCTCAAGTATGTTTTAGCTGTTTAGGTTTCTTAAATTGAACTTAGTTTAGTGGTTCAAAAGTGTAGAAACAAAGTTCCTAGGCCTGCACTTAGCAGTTTTATGTTTTGGTTACCAACTGCATCAGATAGGATTTAGCCAAAATGCCTTTTTCAATCTCAAAAATCATAGGGTAATTTTTAGAGTTAGGTTTTGAAATTTTGTTTTCAAGTATCTTGCAGGTCATTGTCAAATTGGTTCAGCTTAATTTGTTCTCAATAGTTCATCTTGTTATCTGATTTTAAGCTCAAAATTCAGAATTTGTCTTTTCAAAATAAAAGGTACACTCAGTACATGCTAAGCACATAAGCAGTTTTCACTTAGTTATTAATTGATCATTTGAGTTTCAAATTGATTTTAAAAATCTGTTCCAAGTAGCTTATTGGTCAATGTTTAAGGTGATATAGCTCTTATAGCCATAAGGTTCTGTTTGCAAGTTCAAAATTCCTAGTTTGGGCTGTTTTGTTTGCAGTTGAAGGATAAGAGCTTAATTGATTGTTCCAGCTTATGGCTTATTCTTTTTGCTTAATTCTTGCTTAGGCTAGCTTATTAGGTTAGTTGTAGGGTAGTAATAGCTTATTTTCCTTAGGCTTAAGCTTAATTTTTGCTTATTTGTTTTCTTATTTCAAGTAAAAAACCAAAAATATTTTTAGTATTTTCTGTCACCATATTAAGCTGTTTTCTATCTTATTAACAAGTTTTCACAAAAAGTTTCTTTTATAAAAAATGTTCCTTATAAGCTGTTTTATAACTTTGCTTTTTAAAGTTTTTGCAAAAAAAGGGAAGAGGGGAAATCCAGGGTGAGCAAGGCTCGAACCCTGGACCTCAACCCTCCTCAACCTTTTATAACACCACACACAACACACTCAACCATCTGCCCTTGGGACTTTTTCGATTATACTTTGCAAAACTTTAATTATATAGTCATTTAGCCAGTTTTAGCTTATAAGCTTATTTGCTTAATTTACTGCTTATTTGTTCTGCCCCTTTTTAGTTTCTTAATTTTCATGCATTCTCCATAGTTTGAGCTACTTTTCTGTATTTTTTTATAATTTTTATAATTTGTTTACTATTTTTAATAATTAATTTTCATTAAAACTGTTTTTAAATCATATTAAATAAAATAAAAGTCAAAAAAATAAAATTCTTTTTTTCAAAATTTTCTTTTATCATTTAGGACCTAGAAAAAATAGATTTGCTTTCGTAAGGTTAATATTTTGAAATTTCACTTTTTAAAGAACGGGATTTCGTTCCCGTTCTTGTTTTCTTTGTTTTTTAAGCTTTAAGTGTTCTCGTTTTAGAATTTCCTTAGCCTTTTCTTATAAGTTAGTAAAATAGGATTAGGAAAATTAGAATTTAGGTTTAATTTTAGATAATTTAGGATTTAAATGTCGCGTTTTTAATTCCTGTTTACGTTTTAATGCCTACGTGTTTAATTGTCATTTCTTGTTTGCTTGATCCCGTGCATTTATCTATTTGTCATTTATATTTAGTAGGATTTAGAAAAACCAATTCAAAAATCTTTGAAACCATTCAAAACGCGCGATCACGGACTTAACCGATTTTCAATTCACGCTTCGTCGAGGGAAAACGACCCGGGAGGTTTTTGAGACTACTTTGGTTAAAAGTTTGTTTCTCGAATCCGACGTAAAATACTTACTATACTATTATTTGATATAATCCTTATATACTATATATATTTACGTATAGCGTGTTCGGAGCGTATCAAGCATTGTCACCCTTTAACCAATCGTTACACCCAAATCGCCTTAGCCCACCTTGTATGTACTCATTTTTAGTACATTATTGTTTTATCCCAAGTTAATTATTTGAGTACACGGTTGCTAAGTCCTTATCCTTGTAAATATTGTTTTGGGACGATTGAGATTCATGGTAGTATTTATTTCGCGGAAGAATGGGGAAGAAAAGTTAAGTCACTACCCCCATATATTTGTTAGATGATCTCCATGTTATTTTGATCCACCTCAAATCAAGTCATTAGTTAGATTGTAAATATCAAGCGTGTAAAAAGCTCAAGTGTAGGGGTACGTGTTATAAACCCCATGTTGTGATGTATTATGTTATTCAAAAAAATAGAAAAGAAAAAGAAAGAGATTGATGTAGAGTTGTGTAGAGTTTGTATATCTTTGTTCGAGTCTTGGCTTAGCAACCAAACCAGTGTGTATTCATATAGATAATTAGCTAACCCACTCCAAATTCACCCAATGCCACCCAAATGTATCCCATCCGTTTCCGTTTCCGTTTCCATTATATGTTATCTTACACCTACACCTCACAACCCTTTAAAAGACCTCTTAGATAGTAATGAATAATGCTTGCACCTAGCGGTGGAGGATTGATCCTTCACCAAGTCTATGGTAATTTATATGCTATGACAGGCAATGAGTGTTGATTTTCTGGTTCCCCCTTATGTTATAATTTATTATACACCCGAGTGAAAGAGAGAATCCTAAACACTTATGTGAGGTGCTAGTATATACTTTCCCTGCTTTTAACTACAAGAGTAGGTGAAATGATCCTCATATTGCTATTGTCTAGGTAGAAAAGCCCATTTGCTTGAGGACAAGCAAATCCTAAGTCCAGGGGTATTTGATGAGGTGTCATTTTATACACTTTTTCAGGGTCGTTTAACGCCCTAAATCATGCTTTTATGCCAAAAATAGGTACTTAATCGTTCCTTTTCAGGTATTCAACATTTGGAAGGCATTTGGAGGAAATACACGTGACTTGGGCTCATTTGGAGAAGAAACGGACAAGACTACGGACCTACACCAACATCTCTCAAGAATTTCTACTCAGAAGCTAGAGACGGCGTCACAGATTACACGTGACGTTGCCTTAACGGAATATTAAATAGACGGCAAGTTCATGTAATTCGTTCATGACTTAGGAAATAATTACATAGATCATCACAAGTGTGACAAAGCAACAACACTAGGAGAAGCAATCTAGGGAGTAATACATGATTAAATAAACACAATCTTTTATTATATTGTTATCACCAGTAGCTTAGATTATTATTTAGTTTAATAGCTAAACCAACCAAACCTCTCAAATATATGATTTACTGCTTTCGTAAAATATAAAAACACAAAAATAATCTCCTCTCAACCCTTAGAATTCTGTTAGACCGTGATCAAGCCTTCCCAACCTATTCCCCTAGAGAACAATAACAACCCTCGAGTCTTGCCTATACTACACTACAACGATTAGGTACACTGCGTAGGTAGTTGTAAAACTTCTTGTAGAAGTCCCTTATGACAACCGCAACAAGTTTTTGGTGCCGCTGCCGGGGAATAGTTAGGTTTTGATCATAGTTTAGCTTAGTTCTACTTGCTTGAATCCTTTCAAGTAAGATTTAATTTCCGCATATTAGCTTTCTCATAATCTATCTTTTCTTTGTGTGGTTGTTTGTAATTTTCATTGACTATTCCATTCTTCATCATGGAGAACGCGAATCCACCACCAACCAACAATCGTCCTGTCCTACCAGTCGCGCTGCGCGCACAAGCTATCCAAGAGCTCCATGAGCTACAAAGAATTTTGGCCTTTGTGGACTCTCGCTTAGAAAGTATCGAACGATTCCTTAATAACTTCGCCAACCAACCTAATGAGACTAATATGAATGACCTTGAGTTTGATGATGAATCGGTTGACACACCCCTTGTTTCTCCCTTTCTTCATTCAGACAATGATTCAGATGACGGTGAAGTAATTAATGAATTGATTGAGTACAAAAATGTTAGAATGCTACACCGAGAAAAGGCAATCAATAGCTTCGATGGGAATGACTTGGCATTCCAATGTATGATTGGATTTAGGAAGTCTGTCACTTACTTTGACCCCTTCTTACCGATAAACATTATTACGCGTAAAGCCTACAACACTATAATGGTAGAAGGATTAGAACGTACAGAAAAAAAACTTAGTTGCTGTTGTTAGGGATGTCTACGTGTTTGTAGGCAGCTTTACCTACATCACGGACTTTGTGGTATTAGAAGACATAGGAGAATTTATTCAGATAAATAAGGCTGAAGTTGTAATGGGTAAACCCTTTAGGAAAATCACTAAACTCGAATATGATTATACTAAGGGATTAATATCTTTCAGTAGGATCTTTGATAGTTACACATTCCAAATGCCACGCACCATACCTAGGTTTAAACATTGGGGGCATGTATCATAGAGTAAGATCCCACCCATCCTTGTGCTAAATCAAAAAGATATAACTAACGGGATTAAGAATGCTTATGAAAAGAATAAATTTATGTACAAAAATTTCTTAAACCTAGGTCCCGAATACCAAGTGGATGAAAGTATAAAAGAATGGCTCATTTGGGGACACGTGAGTATTCATGAAGTCACGTAAGAACATGTGACTTCGAGTCTAGCTACAAGACTCGTAAATAAAGAAAAGCGCTTCTTGGGAGGCAACCCAATATTTATTTTTCCCGCACATTAGGAGTGTCATATGTTTTATTCTTTTCATTTTATTCTATCATGTTCGAACTCTATCTTGTAATCATGCTTTGTATTGTTTTTAACCTCGTCTTAATTTTAATCAAAGGTATTTTACAAATAATAAGTGTAGGGGAATCTATCCGGTTTTTGAACAGAGTTCAAGCATGTTAAATAATTTATTTAGATTAATTCACGTCAGTTTCGAGTCATATGAGTAAATTGTCAAATCTCACATTTTTATGCAGCTATTTGTACAGGAATTAACTTATAGAATCAAGTGTATGAAATTTTTCATCAAAAAAAAATTCATTTTCACAGAACTTAGAGACGGCGTACCGATTTACATGCGACGCCGTCACCACAACACCTGTGACGGGGTCAGAATTTTCCTGACGGCGTCAAATGCCCAGGTCCCGAAAACTTAAAGTTTTTAATTATTTTCGAAAATAAAACTTGCATAACATTTAAAATATGTACTCTTCTGTTATAAACCTGCAAAACCAATGAGTTTGACGATTCTCTTATCCTATCTTTACTACTTTATCGAGTCAAACCCTAAATTCATATTGTATATTTGTATATCGCACATTTTATGCTTGGTATAGTTGTCTTTGTCTTTGATTACAAGTTATATTTGATGAGAAGAAGCTTGGAAGTTCTTAGGAAGTTTCATTGGATAATTCTTGGATGATGATTTAACCAGTTATCGCATGTTTCTTCTCCATTATTAAGCAAACTAGGGGAGTACTAGTTTCTTTTCCTTGTTTTCTTTTCCCTTAATTCGTTTTTACGGGTACCTTTATAGAACATTGTGGACAATGTTCAACTTAAGTGTAGGGGGAAAATAAGCCTTAGAAACTATTCTTTCATTTGCCATTTGCTTTGTCCTTAAAATGATGGGTAATATATCAAAACATAGCATAAGAGGTAATTTTGACCCAAATTTAAAAAAATTTATGACACATACCAACGAAAACCGAGTATTAATAGCGTCTCATGGATAGGAATTTATATTACTAGCACAAAAACCCTCAAATTCCACCCCTAAAATGTGAGGTTCGCCCTTAGATATTATACCTTTAGCTTGTTCGAGTTAAGGAGTGAGCAATCATGTGTGTCTATTCCGTTGTTACGGATGTGTATGCGTGGTTTTGTTGCCTTTTCTGGAACATTGGTATCGGTTACTTTAGGATTATGAGAGTGTACCGGTAGTATATTAAATTATAGAACTTGTTCTTGTGATGCATCCCGAGACCGCATGGTAAGTATTAGGATTTGCTTGATAAGAGGCATTAGGATTAACCTATGTTTTAAACATGTAATTGTTATGATGGTCACACCGATCATATAACTATCCCACACCCTTGCCATGCACTTATCTTTACTGTAGGATACCCCTAGTACAACCCTCTGAGCCTATCCTTTTTCATGATTCTCGTAATTTTCTAGTGCATTTTAAACTATTAATGAAGAGCATTGATATGTGAGAAATCACATATACTTTTTATACCAAAAATGACCCTAAAATGAACAAATTGTGCAAATTATGCTTGTATATTGCTTGTTTTGTCATTTGTGATGTGTAGGTACGAATATTGCAAAAATCACGAGAAAACGGTCAAAACCGGACAAACACGAACACAGGAACGGATAAAGTGTACAAGAGCCGAGAATTTCTAGCAAAGGTCAAAAAAGTCAACCTTGGTCAACCATTGGTCAACTCACAAAATAACAAAACCTTGAAAATATTCAAACAACCCTTAATGATTAAATCTATTTGCACAAAAAGTACAAAATCAATAACACCGTTAGTCCTTTGTTAATTAAGGACTAACAGTCGTTAAGTCCCTTATATAAACCACTAAATCTTTGAACCATTTACTAAGCCCAAACCACAATTCATAGCCCAAAACCCTTTCCCAAGCCCAAGTCAACTATGCGGGTCAAACAAAAAAAACGTATAAAGAAAAAGGGGGCGGGAAAAACAGTTTTCATTGTTCACCCGTCTTCCCCAAATTTACCCCGCCCCAATTAATTTCATTAAAGTGAAATTCACCCTTCTAAAAGCTCACCTCTAACACCCATGACAACTTAGCAGTCCACGTTGGCGATCCCAACGAATTTGATTGGAGGATGGGACATGTAAGGCAAAGAACGGTTTAGATCATTACTTGGAGGGAAAACAAGGATTGAAGAGTCAAGATTAAAAGTGGGAGCGTATAGGAGGCCTAGAAGCTTCATCATATGGTTATAAATAGAAGCATTTTCACACACAGGAGGGCATCTAAGAGTAGGATAATTTAGAGTAGTGTAGATTAGCTTATAGCTTATTTTTCCAACTTATTGTCATTCATTTTATGTAATTTCCTTTTCAAGCAATGTAATCTCCTTTATCATTTAATAAAATTCTGTTTGTGTTTAATCTTTTCTTTTTGATATATGCTAAATTTATTTCAATAAGTTATTAATAAGCTGTCAAGCCATTAAACTACATTGCTCTCTCAAATGTTCATTAGCTCAAATAAGCTTTTCTAAGCTTATTTGAGTTTGGTTATTCAAATTTCAAAAGTTATTGGTTAAGGATTTTGGATTTTAAGCTCAGTTTGGATGATAAGCTAAATATGGAAGAGCTTATGGGAATTCAGTAGTGCTTATTAATAAGCTGGGTAGGTTAGATGCTTAATAGGATCTTACCACTCTTGTTTTGAGCAAGGAGTTGAGGTACATTTCATTTTCTCTTCTTTATAAGTTCAATGTTGTCTTGATTCTTACGATTGCTTATTTAATTTTTTGTGTTATTCTGTTTTAGTATCATCTCTTTTTGCTTATTTCTGTTGTTAATTGCTTGTGTTGTTAAATCTTAGTTAGACCTCTTACAACGTTTTTGATAGAACCTGCTTAAAAAAGCCAAAAATTAGCATAGTTAGCTAGCTTATTAATTCTGCTTATTTGCTTATTGATAATTGTTCATTAAGTCTATTTTTAGCTTTTTAGTATCTGGTACTAAGAATTTGTGCCTTAGATTTCAAAATCATAAGCTAAAAATGAGCTTAAGTCACTTAAAGGGGTGTTTGGGTCAAAGCAGTACTAACTAAAGTTAGTACTGCTAAGAGCCTCTTGTCTCTTAAAATTGATTTAAAACTCATTTTGAGGTTTATAATGAAGAAGAATTTAAGGTAGGAATAGGTTTAATTCATTTTTTCATCAAATCATTAATTAGTATTAGCATATGTAGCATTATATGTTAAATCGCATATGAATTTTAAGGCTCAATACTATCTATTGTCTAATTTCTCTTGTGCTTTGTTGATTTGTGTCTAAAAAAAAAGTGTTAGAATTAAAGTCCTCAGCCGCATTACTTATTATGTTAGTTTTGTTAAATGATGTCAAATGCATCAGCAACAAAAACAGACAAATAGCCATTTTCAAGCTGAAAATTTAGCAAGCAAAAGTAGTTGTTTAAGCTTTGATTATTTCATAGCCCAAAGTAGATTTAGGTCAATATATCATATAAGGGCTTATTTTAGCTTAATTAGTTTTTTAGATTATCTGTTTTTAATCTGCAAGTTTGTTATTTGTCATTTTCATAAAAAGTAAAAAAAACCAAAAATATAGTTTTCTGCCTGCATTGCCTTTTTCAAGTAGCTTTTTCTTTGAGCATTTGATTTTCAAAATGTTTTTTAAAAGCTGTTTTAAGTAGCTTTTAGGTCAAGGTTTTAAGTGGTATAAGCCAAAAGTCCATAAGGATCCTTTAGTTTATTGGAAAATAAGCTCAAAGTTGCCTTAAAGGACCGTTTGGTTAACAGTTTTTATTAAAATGCTTATTTGAGAACTTTTAGCTTATAGCTTGTAGATTTAGCTTTATTCCTGTTCAATCTAGCTTTTTAGGTTAATTTTTAGTAGTGCATAGCTTATTCAGGTCAATTTTTAGCTTATTTTGTCTTTTCTTAAAAATCCAAAAACATAGTTAATCTATACAAGTAGCCTTTTCAGTTAGCTTTTTAAGTACTTATTTGAATTTCAAAATGCATTTTGTTTGCAGTTTTAAGTAGCTTTTTAATTAGTCTTTAAGATAGTATAAGCTAGAAAGTCATAAGGTTCCATTTTCTCAGTTAAAAAATAACTCAAAAGAGTCTTAATAAATACCTGAGTTGACAAAACAGTTTTGTGAAAAAGTGCTTATTGGTTTTTCAGCTTATGGCTTATCCATTTTGCTCATTTCTAGTTCAAATTAGCTTATTAGGGTAGTTTTAGGTTAGTCACAACTTATTTGATTTGGTTTGAGCTTATTTTAGCTTATTAGTGTATTTGTGTTTTTAAGAAAAAGTTTTAAAAAGAGTTAAAGTGTTTCTGTCTGTTTTAAGCTAATTTTAGGTTATTTACTTGTTTTCATTAAAAGCTTCTTTTATAAATTTTGCTTATTATTAGCTGTTCTATAAGTTTGCTTTTCAAAGTTTTTGAAAAAAAAGGGAAGAGGGGAAATTGTGGGTGAGCAGGACTCGAACCCACAACCTCAACCCTCCTCAACCTTTTTATAACACACCACACACAACACACTAACCACTGCGCCCTTGGGACTTTTACGTCTCAAGGTGCATCTTTAAATCTTTTATCCCTTTTTGAGCTTTGTTATAAAAAAAAGCACTTCGAGTGCTTATTGATTTTTCCCGGCTTATTTAGTTTAGCTCTTTAGGATTTTTTTTATTTTTCCTGCATTCTACTAATTATTAGCTACTTTTAAAAATTTTCTAGGATTTTTAGCTTAAAGTTTTATAATTTTCGTGAATTAATTTTGTTAAAAACTTTAAAAAATCATAAAAAATAGAAAAATAATCAAAAAATAATTTTCTTTTTTATAAAATATTCTTTTATCATATTCCAGGCTTAGGTTTAAAAATTACTTTTGTATGGTTAATATTTTGAAATTTCACTTTTTAAAGAACGGGATTTCGTTCTCGTTCTCGTTTTCTTAATTTTTTACTTTACGCACCCTCGGTTTAGGATTCCTTAGATTTTTCTTACAAGTTAGTAATTAGGATTAGGAAAATTTTAAAAAATCATTGTTAGGTTTAATTTAGGTTTTAATTGTAGCGTTTCTTTAATTTCCGTTTACGTTTTAATGCTTACGTGTTTAATTTTCATTTCTTGTTTACTTGTTTTCGTGAATTTATCTACTTGTCATTTACATTTAGTAGGATTTAGAAAACCCAAATCAAAAATCTTTAAAACCATTCAAAACCCGCGATCACAAACTTAGCCGATTTTCAATTCACGCTTCGTCGAGGGAAAACGACCCAGGAGGTTTTTGAGACAACTTTGGTTAAAAGTGTGTTTTTAGAACCCGACAGAAAATACTTACTATACTATTATTTGATATAATCCTTATATAGTATATATATATATATATTAACGTATAGCGTATTCGGAGCGTATCAGTCCTAAACTAGTTTAGCTCTAGTTTAAGATGTCTCTTTATGTTATGTTTTATGTTTGATTTCTAGTCTTTTAATATTCATACTTTTCAAGTATGAATTTGCCTTATCATTATGAATGAATGAATTTCTATTATTATGGGTGACTTGCATGAATTATTTAGTCCGCTACTTCTTTTCTATATATATATAGGTAGCGGTTTGACATTTTGGTCAAACTTCTCAAATCCAGTCAAACTCACAAACTCATTCTCTCTCACACAAACCGCCACCTAGAACAACCTTATTGATTCTTGATTTCCTGTGTATATTTTGCCAAGGTACTTCTAAAACTTCATTCAATACATTAAGATGATGCCTTTGGTGAAAGGAATCAATTCAAAACACACTTAAATGGCTTACATGTCTAGATTCAATCTAGGGTTCAATCTAAATCTT
>BQNB010093865.1:0-26259 GCA_026074375.1 Tanacetum coccineum
TTGTTTCTTTTCTGCTTTTGAATGTAGCTCACAAGAGTATGTGCTAAACCTTTGTCTACTTTACTTCTTGTTTGAACTGCTGACTTTGGATCTCCAAGAATTTGAGAAGTAGGAAGAATAGAATGTATCCTAGATTTGGGAATAGGACTAACATTCACTATGTTTTCTAAATTTGTGAAGTCAACCACTGCACCCTCATCATCATAGGATGCATTGGAAAACATTCCATGACTTGCATCTTCATATATATCCTCAAGAGCAGATATTTATGAGTCATCATAGTTAGCAGATGGTCCACCAGTACTAAAAGCACTAGCAGTACTAACTGGTGTACTGACAGTATTAACTGTGTTAGTACTGGTATCTCTAGCAGCTCTTGCTTGATGAAGTAAATCCTCAGTACTTTGAGCAAACTCCTTTCTAAGAGCTTCAACTGCATCATTTGCTTCCTTCTCTTGTCTCTTAAGCCTTTCAAGCTCCTCTAGAAAGGCTTGTTGTGTCTGGTCTACTGATTCCTCATTTGGTTTCAAACCAGTATCTTCATTAGGCTTTTTGCCTCCATTCTTGACTTCTGAGCTCTTTATAGTTGAAGTATAAGAAGACCATATTGGTAGTACACAATAATCTTGAGCAGGTTCAGCTTCCTTTTCTGAGTAACCTGTATCAACATTATCTTGTGTACCTGCACTATGATTAGCTTCTTTTGGACCTGCAGATTTGTTAGCTTGATTCTCTGATCTAACAGGCTGATAATTCATAGAATCAGTTAAGTAATCAAGATCAAACAGCCAAGTAGGTCCTTTCCCTGCAACATTAGGTTTATTCTCTAAAAAGTTTATATGCAGGTTTTCCTCAACTCTCTTAGTTTCTAAGTTATATACCCTAAAAGCCTTGCTATTTAGGGAATACCCAACTAAGAAACCTTCATCAGCCTTTTCCTCAAACTTGCCAAGGTGGTCAATGGTGTTCAAGATGGTCACATGGCACCCAAAAGGTCTTATATAGCTTATGATTGGTATTTTACCAGTTATAAGCTCATAAGGAGTCTTATTGTGAGGCTTGGTCACTAATACCCTATTAAGAACATAACAAGCAGTATTAACTGCTTCAGCCCAAAAAGTGTTAGGTAAAAATGAATCTGCTAGCATTGTTCTAGCAGCCTCAATTAGGGTCTTGTTTTTCCTCTCAGCCACTCCATTTTGCTGTGGAGTTTTGGCATTACTATATTCCCTCTTGATCCCTTTTGACCCACAGAATTCAATCATGTCCCTATTCTTGAATTCTGTTCCATTATCACATCTAATAGTCTTAACCTTTTTGTTTAATTGGTTTTCAATTTGTCTTATAAAGTCCTTAAGGATTCCACTAGTTTCATCCTTAGTTCTTAAAAAGAATACCCAACTAAACCTGCTAAAATCATCATTGATAACCTGGCAATAAGTCTTATGGTTTATACTCCTTACAGATGTAGGTCCAAATAAGTCAATATGCAGAAGCTGTAAGGGCTGACTAATAGAGCTCACTGATTTGGCCTTACAGGAGGCCTTGTGTTGCTTTCCTTTTTGACAAGCAACACAGTTGTGGTCATTTTGAAAAATCTTGGAAGGTAGACCTCTCACAAGGTTTCCCTTCACAAGTTTGTTTAAGGTTTTAAAGTTAACATGACCCAACCTCCTATGCCATTTGTTAGATTTATTAGTTGTGGCCTTTGTAATTAAACAAGCTAATCCTCCAGTAGGAACAATGTTCTCTAAGTTGAAACTGTACATATTGTTTTGTCTAGGGACTCTAAGTAATACTTGATTTTCATCAGGCAGCTTAAAATCAAGAGACAATACAAGACATTCAGTGTCTGTAAAGAGAACCTTGTTCTTCTTGTCACACATTTGTGACACAGAAAAGAGATTAAACTGCTGTAGTTCTTTCATAAATGACACATCCTCAAAATCTATCTTTCTAGTTTTTATTTTACCTTTACCAGTTATGTAACCTTTACTACCTCCAAAAGTAACAAGGCCACCATTATAGTCTTGATATTCAGCAAGATAGGCCTTGTTTCCAGTCATGTGCTTGGAACATCCACTATCAATAATCCATTTATTCTTCAAAGCTTTATGTGGATCATCCTACACATGAAAAATAAGAGAAATTAGTTTCTCTTAAGGACCCAAGCCATTTTTGGCTTGGGTCTGCCTAGTGGATCTTCAGAATTAATAAATTTTCTAGAATTTGATCCACCATTGTGTTTGGAGAATTTATTCACATAGTACCTCTTTGGTCTCCAAACACAATCTGCTGAGGGCTTGACAGCAGTTTTCCTTATGCCCCAACAACACTAACTGCTTTGACCCCCGTACTATTAATCTTTTGATTTGCAATATTTGTTTTAAGTACTGTTGTTCTTTTAAATGGTCTTATAATTGGTGAATAAATTTTATGAAAAATAGTTTTTGGTCTAACATTATTCACAATAGGTTTAACAGTATTAACTTTTCTAGCAGCATTAGTTAGTACTGCCTAACTGTTAAAATTATGTCTAGCAGTATTAACATTGTTAGTATTGCTAGCTCTATCAGTATTAACTGTAATTTTGCCAGTTTTAGTTAATACTGCTGTAGGAACAAATTTGTTTTGGTGATTTACTCTTTGTACATTGTTCCACACTGGCCTATTTTCCCTTTGACCAGTACCCTTACACATCCTTTTGTTCAACTCAGCTTGTTTAGCCATTCTTTTCTTATGAAAATCACAATCTCTAATAAGATGGCTAAAACTGCCACACATAAAGCATGCTTTCATAGTAAATCCATATCTCAAACCTATCCTTTTAGACATTAAACCATTCTAATCTTTCTTGTTAACTTTAAGATTTTGACTATATGTGTGTTAATTTTTAACAGCTTCCCTAGGAGTTTTTACATGCTTATCAGTACTAGCAAAATTAGGTTGTTCCTGTTGTTTTGAAGGTGTAGACACACAATCATCATCACTATCTGACTCATACTCCTCAATGATAGGAGCATCAGACTAGACTTTAGGTTGACTTACTACTTTGGGTTCATTGATAACTAGTTCAAGCATAGATTCAAGTGTTTCTTCACTAGAATTAGATTCATAAGAATTAAAGTCACTGCTCCTAGTATCAGATTCACTAGGTTTAGATTGCTTTGGACCATATGTAAATTGTGATTCATCTATTTCTTTATCAGGTCTAGAAGGGATGTAGATCCCTGTCATTGGAGGGGGAACTGCATGCATCCCTTCTGCATATCTATCATTCACAGGACTATCTTCTGTATCAATAGACCTACTGTTAAACACACTTTGAAAAACTTCTTTTTCATAGCTTAAAATACCTTCATGCACTTGGTCTCCACACCCAAGCCCAGCTTTATTCCTAACACTCATCTGACTATTAAGTAGTTTATTAAGACCTTTAGAAGAATTTTGCCATTTTTCTAATCTAGTTTGCAATTCTTCTTTTTCTTTTTCAGCTGCTGCTAATAGTTTCTTATGATATGTAAGCACATCAGTTTTATCATCTAGGTCAAATTTTATATACCTAATCTTTTCTTCATACCAAAGTTGATTTTGCTGATAAGCAACTAATTGAGCCTCTACCTTTTTCAGAGCTTGAGTATAAGCCTGTATTTCTATGCTTGCATCTCCAAGTTGTTCTCTTTGTTCATCATATAGTTTTTTAAGTTTAGTATATGATTCTACACATTCTTTTGAACAAGAAGTTACCTCAGTGTCTGAATTGCTGAAAGCCATTAAAGCAAAGTTCTCTTCCTCATCCTCTGCATGAGCAGTCTAATCAATACCTTCTGCATCAAGAGTTACCAAAGCTTTAGATTCCTCTTGCTTTCCAGGTCTTCTTCCATTATCTTTAGCTTTATACCTAGAGTTCCAAACATCTCTTCTCTTGTTGTCTTGATTCCCCTTAGATCTGCACTCTCTTGTAAAAATTTAATCTACACTCCACTTGTAAAGCCGTTCATAGAGTGTCTCTATCATACTCTTTGTAGGGCAGTCAACTTTCAGTCTTGTCAAATTCCTACAACAGCTTTTTCCTTATTCTGACACAATAAAGTACATCGCTTTCTCCACTGTTCTATTTTATTAGAACTTCTTTAATCTCATGAAGATAATGACCACCTACCATTTTAAGTCCATTTATTCTAGATCAAATTCATCTATCTATTCTAAATCCTCATGATCCAATTGTGGACCACTGGATTGGTTGGCAAAGAAGGAGTACATGAGATCATCAGTGTATGATGAGGAGTTCTCTCTTTGTAAGTTTTGGCAAGAAGAAGGAGAAGCACCATAAGCAGTACTAACATCATTAGTACTGTTAGTGCTTTCAGAAGAGACAAAGGCAACATTCTGTGTACTGTAAGATGATGCATTAGAGCCTTTAACATCATATTCAAAGACTCTAAGATTGTTATACAAATCATTAAAGCTGAGGCTGTCTACTCCTGGCTTAGTCCTCATAACCAAAGATACTTGAGACCAGGAAGAAGGTAAAGATCTGAAGAACTTTTTATTTGCATCTTTAGTTGATACACCTGCACCTTGAATTTCCAGTTGACTCAGAAGGCTTTGAAACCTGTCATAGCCTTTGTGCAGTCCTTCAAAGTTGGATATAGAGAAGCCTTCAAACTGCTGCTTCTGAATGTACTTTTGCATTTTCTTGGATTCATCATTGCCACCAAATATGGATTTGATAGCATCCCACATCTCTTTTACATCTGTCATCTTGTGAAACTTTACTAGGTGATCTTCTGGTAAAGCCATAAGCAAGGTGGTCCTTGATTTCCTCTCTCTTTCCCTAGCCAGAGTTTCTTTAGCAGTTTTTGGCGGCAATACCTTTATTACCCCATTAGTATATGTAGAGACACTTACAGGACCATTACCCTTTTTAATGACTTCCCATATAAGGTAGTCTGTGTGTGCCAAGTAATGCTCCATCTTTATAGCCCAAATGTCATATTCTCCATTATTAAGAATAGGGAGTTTTATGGTGGACATAGTGTGATGGGTTTGTGTTACTACAGGTGTTTGTGTTGGTGGTGGTGGTGGAGTATCATTTTCTGGTCCTGCCATTGATAAGATTTAAAAAGTAAGGGTTTATGAAACAGATGTGTTCTGGTTCTTCTTATTCAGTATTTCTCTACAAGCTATGATACCACTTGTAGATTCAATTCAATAGATCTTTCTAGCCTGTTTAAAGGTTGTAGTTAATATGAATAATTCCACATTAACCACAGGAGAAACAATGACTATGAACACTATAAGTTATGCGGAAACTAACTTATAATGCTAAGAAGAACAATGAATAAAACTAAACTTTGATTTATATTAAGCTGCTAGGTTACAGATTACTATACATGCTTAAAAACGTCAACAAATTGTTTAGTGAATTCATAGAGTTTACAGTTAACACATAGAACGCATATTTTGGTTCCACAAAACATCAATAACGTTGTTTTGTGAGTAAGCAAGTTATAACTTTATGATTTCCAACTAAAGAGCCCGTGTGCCGAAACTTAACACATTCATCCCGTAGGACGAAAATCATGACCGGGAAGTATGCCACTTCTCCTAATACTAACTACAAAATGTCCGTTTGACAGGGTGGTCACAACTGATTCAAACCCCGGATAGGGTTGTCAAACCCAATAGATCTATTTAATGCATTAGCGCTTACCAACACATGGTAACTAACAGTCACACAGAAAAAGGCATATAATCAGTAGTGAAGGAATCATATTCAAGTATCAAAAACAGTTTGCGTTCAATTTCACAAAACAAGCAATATATCCCCCTCGCGGAGTTAAAAACATTGAAAACTTTAAAAGCGAGGCTATGAACTCACCTTGATCCAAGACGACGATCGATTAATCAAATCCAATACGGAAAATCGGCAATACGATCACGACCTATAATTATGTCGCTTAATTATAATATACTCAAAGTATAATCAACGATGCGTACATCGTAACGGCAAAATCATATATATACTTATATATGTACATACATGTGATGAGAAATCCACTTGCGCGACCTAAATCCTAAACACCACTTCATTGAGTTATAATTATTCCTCGCGTTTTATCTTACATGACTTAAATTGAAAACTTTATATTTTCGATAACTTTCTATTTTTAAGAAAGAACTATTTCCGAAAAGTTACCATCTAATAAGTTCAAATGTCTAAGTATTATTTTAATACTTATATCTATTCCACTCTTGCGTTTAGCAATTTCATAATTATCCTTCCCTTTTGAAAATTCATACTTTGTTAAAATAAAAGTTACTATTTTTAATAACGTCATCGTTTACGAAAATTTGTTAAGTCTCAAAATGTTATACTTGTAATATTACTAATGTTTATTATTTTGAATAAGTATTCGACAAGTCTTATACCAACCCGTTGACTTTTAAAAGTCAACGTTTGACTTATTTGACTTTTACTATATATATACTTTTTATTTAAATCTGACCCGACCAAAAGACCCACTAAATCACATTTTCACGACTTGGACATAAAAGAGATTTTATGCGAAACGACATTCCGGACAACCTTTTAGTTTTAGCCGAGACCCGAAACTCGACAGAAAATGACCAAAATGCCCCTGCAAGAATCTGCTGTAACTTGTATTTTTAGTAAAAACGCAGCAGTTTGACCATCGGTTTTGACCCGCTATATCACTTTTTCGTGACTTTGACCAAGAAGATATTTTATGTAAAACGGCATTCCGGACAACTTTCGTGGTTCGTCGGAAGGCCGAAACGGACTCGAAAGTGCTTAAATTGCCCGTTTAAATTCTGACCAGCAAGTATGAATTACCAAAGTGTTGTTTGCAATTTATAAGTTTTTCAAAACTTGTTTACGCCGTAACTTCTTCGTTACAAGGAGTTACGGGACGTTCGAATTACCGAAACGTACATTAGGACGAACTCTATCATATTTCAACATCAAAAATCAGATTTTATGATTTTTCGAACCTCGTTTTCTGAGCCAAACTTTCTGCTCGAAATTAACTTTTACAAAACTTATCGAAACTTCATTTTCACCTCACAACGACATCAAGATACACCTAGCTAGCCTATCTCCGTCAACTAATCAACCCATTTACAATCTATTCTAACCAACGCAAGTGTCGGACCTCATCACATATAATATACGAAATAAATAAATGATCGAAAACGACAAACGATGATAATGGAGAATACTCACAACAACACTACAAGTGTTGGTTTCGGCTTCGGATGGGTCTCGGACCCACGGTCAAAAACACGAACACGAAACCAATCGGATTCCATCTAAACCAACTCGATTACAACACTAATCTAACCATTTTAAATCATCCTACAAGTCGAAAGTTCTCAAATCAAACCCGTATTTTTAACTCCAAAAATACTCATTGCATGTGTTAATTTATTGCGTAGATATGTAGGAAATGAAGAGAGGATTCAGAAAATATAGGTTGATCGGATTGCATGTGACTTTTTCTGGTGACGCGGCAGTTTTCGGTGACCGGAAAACTTTTCTGGTGGTGGAGGGTGGTCGGACATAGAAGAGAGAAAAAGAGAGGGTTGTGTGTGTTTTGTGAATAAAAATATGGAAGTATATCCATATATATATATATATATATATATATATATATATATATATATATGTATATATATATATGTATATATATATATGTTTGTTATATTTGGCTACTTGGCAAGAATGGTCCTCCCCTCTTTTCTATCTTTAGATTTTTGGCACGCCAACTTTTACTAAAATATAACCCGACAACCGTGGCTCGGGATTACACTACCGAGACCAAAGTTTTTAATTTCCGTTACGTTTTTCTTGGTTTAAAATATTTAATAAAACGTGTACATTTTAAAACACGAATCCAGCTCAAGACAAGGAACAAAATGACGACATTCGTAAGAACAATAAATTTACGATCTTAAAAATAATAACGAGTCGCGTCGTACATTTTTACGATGCTCGAAACGGTTAACGAACGCGCGGTCAAACGTCATGGAGACTTCAAAGCCATTGCTCAAGGATGCAGAAGCTGAAGATGTTGATGTTCACTTATATAGATCAATGATTAGATCATTGATGTACCTAACAACTTCAAGGCCTGATATAATATTTGTTGTATGTGCTTGTGCAAGATTGCAAGTCACACCTAAAGTTTCACATCTTTATGCTATGAAAAGAATCTTTAGATACTTGAAAGGTCAACCTAAATTGGGCCTTTGGTATCCTAAGGACTCACCATCTGACTTGGAAGCTTATACTAACAGTGACTATGCTGGTGCAAGTTTAGACAGGAAATCCACAACAGGAGGTTGTCAATTTCTTAGAAGCAGATTGATTTCATGGCAATGCAAGAAGCAAACTATAGTTGCCAACTCTATTACTGAAGCAGAGTATGTAGCTGCTGCTAGTTGCTGTGGACAAGCACTTTGGATTCAAAATCAAATGCTGGATTATGGTTACAACTTCATGAATACCAAGATTTTCATTAACAATGAAAGCACCATCTGCATAGTTAAGAATCCAGTATTTCACTCAAATACTAAGCACATTGAGATTAGACATCACTTCATCAGAGATTCAAATGAGAAGAAGCTTATTTAGATGATCAAGATTCATACAGATCAAAATGTTGCAGATTTGCTTATAAAAGCATTTGATGTTGGCAGATTTCAATATCTGATGGCAAGTATTAGAATGCTTAACCTCTGAAGTATTGATTGAGGGGAGGTTAAATGTGTTAATATGCAGCGAATTATGCATAAATGATGCTTGAAATTGAATGGAATGGTGGCTAATGATGAAATTCAAGTTAGTGTTGTTGGCCTAACTTACTACTGGTAAGTATAATTACTATTGCTGTTATAATTAATACTGTGAGCATTGAGAGAAATCAAAAATAGACAGAGAGATGTATGAAATAAAAACAGATAGAGTGATTCAGTGAGAAAAAGAATTAAGAGATGTAGTGAGTTTAAAAACAGAAAGAGAGATGTGTGAAATAAATACAAATAGAGTAATTCAGTGAGAAACAGAATTAAGAGATGTAGTGAGTTCAAAAACAGAAAGAGAAATGTGTGAAATAAAAACAGATAGAGTGATTCAGTGAATTGAGAGATAAAGTGAGAATAAAAATAGAAAGAGAGCTTGTAAGAATCAAAATTGATGATGGAAATGCTTTTTGGAACGAAATTGAGGTTAAATCCGGTAACGTCAAAAGTTAGTACTCTGCTAGGGCATTACTTATACTAGCTGTGAGCGAATAATTAAGTACAAGCTAGACCTACTGTATAGTACTATGCTGGTTTACTTTAGTACTAGTCAGCTAAACTTAGTATAGCTAGACTACCGTTAGTACTGTTTAGGAATAACTGATTTTTCTTAATTAAAAATAGCCGTTGAGATATTTTCGCCAACTACTTCACTTATAGGTTTCTTTAGATTGGATAATTCATGAACTTTCTTTAACTTATAAGATTTATTCATGATAAACATATAATTCTATTCAGTCAATCCAATCAAAACCTTAAGTGCTCTCTATATAATCTCAATTGACTTTGCCAAACATACATACTCTCATAAACAAACCTAACCCATACCTCAATTGATCTTTTCTTAATCAACAATAGGTGCGAATTTAGACGTTCGCTAAGACACACACAACTGTTGCTTACATAAAGACAACATAGGGCAAGTGAAAGATTACATCCAAATAGTGGCATTTCCATACACTAACAAGTCCACATTCGGAGTGCCTTACTGAAAACCACCACTATCTATGTTTCCCTCTTATTCCAACCGTTTTGAGCAAACAGCTACTGCAAAGTCACACATGATAATGGAGAAAGGAAAAACTGCTACAAATAGATGTTAAAGAGTTAAGACTATTTCTATGATGCAATGTATAGGAGGAGCATCTCAGTTAAATATTATGATGGTATTTAGTAATCGGCCTACTCCTAAAATTTTTGAACAACTTGCTCTTATGGGGTATGTGTCTAATTCTGACAAATTGACCTTTCAAAAGGGACACTTTTCCCCTCAATGGAGCTTTTTTTGATCCATAAACCATCCATCATTGTTTTAAGTTCAATAAGAAAACGAGCTTGGGACAATTAGTAGCAATATAGCAACTATTATCATTTGCTTGGCCACAAACAGAACTTTTAATTTTTCTAAATTGATTTCTGGTGGAATGGTGAAAAACTTGGATAGTAAGACTAAATTTTTAATGTATCCAAGATTTATACAAATCTTTTTGAACAAGCACAAGAGACTGCTTCTACCTCATCAACCAAGAACTTAAATGCTCCTTACCCATACACAAAACTTTTAGCAATATGAGGAGGGCTTCTAAGGGTTATACTGGGGTGGAAATTCTATTGTTTCCAACAATGCTTGTTCAGGACCCAGATGTTCAGGGTGAAGGATCAACATACCCAGTTGAGTCCTATCACACATACACCAATGCTCCACCAACCTCACAACTACCAATTTCATCAACCTCTAAGAGAATAACCAGACAGGAATATGTAGTTCCTCAGCCTAGATCTCCCACTCACACCAATGTAGCAGATGAGGCTGCTTCTACAGGTGTGGATGTCAGACTTAGAGGGGCTACCACTACTGTCAGTGTCACTGGCTTACAAGCAGGACAAGGCAGTGGTAACATTAATAAGACCCCTACCATGCCCTATGATTCACTTCTCCCACGAGTTTACACACTTAGAAGTGATGAGGGTAGAATGCAACATAATGAATTGATGGATTTTGTTAGAAAATTGTCAGACAGAGTTGTAGCTTTGGAGACAGACTTGACGCAAACAAAGAAAGTTTATGGTGCTGCTTTTACAAAGCTTATCAAGAAGGTAAAGAGGTTGGAGAAAAAGGATAAGCTCAACAAGTCAAGAAGAAAACTTAGACTGGTTCTCTCAGATGAAGAAAGTTCAGATTTGGATATTTTGGCTCAAGAGGATCCTTCCAAACAAGGGAGGAAAATTGCTCAAATTGATGAAGATGAGGGAATTACTTTGGTACAGATGGGTGTTTCTACTACTAGTATAGATTTTACCAATGCTAATGTACCAGTTACTACAGCTGGTGCAGAAATTAGTACTGCCTGCCCTAAAGTTAAAACGTGCTGTGATTATGTTTGATGATATTGTTGTTGAAATTTAGTGTCCATTAGAAGGAGTACAAAAGCAAAGACAAAAGATAAAGGTAAAGGTATAATGGAATAGTCTAAATCGGCTATGACCAAGACAAAAAGGCAACAAGAACAAGAAAGACTTGGTTATGAAGCAGCTCTGAGATTGCAAGAACAACTTGATGAAGAAGAGAGATAAAGGATTCCCAAGTCACATGAAGCAGCTAGCTCTATCAATATTGAAGAATGGGAAGACATACAAGCTAGAATTGAAGCTGGTGAAGAGTTAGCACAGAGGTTACAAGCAGAAGAAAGAGAAAAATACTCTAAAGCAGAAAAAGCAAGACTGCTTGCAGAACTTAATCAAACCAGGACAAGAGACATTTACCCTACAAAGAATGAAGAAAGAGGAACAAGCCACCACATAAGCTCAATAAGAACTTATAATGTCTAACTATAATCAAGCTATAAGAAGTTAGACTCTACAGCAGTTGAGAGGAAATTCATTTTGATAGATCAAAAGAGTTTGTTAGAAGCAACAATGAAAAGGGTAAACACTTTTACTCCAATGGAGAGTGATGTTGACAGAACAATTCCTAAGATAGCAGCTGGAAGTTCAAAAAGAGATGCAGAAGAAGAACTTGGTCAAGAAAGTTCTAAGAGATAAAAGATTGGTGAAAGCTCACAACAAGCTAAAGAACCTGATGAACTATCACAAGAAGAGCTACAGTAATTGATGATCATAGTTCTAGAAGAATGGATAAATATTAAAGCCCTGCAAACCAAATATCCAATCATTGACTGAGAGTAACACAAAAGATCCAAGAATATACTAGAATATCATTCGGCTGGTAATCAGTACAGAGGTATGAGTCAGGTTTTTAAAGATATGCTAAAGACTTTTGACAGTGATGATTTAGTCAAATTATGGAGTCTAGTTCGAGAAAGGTTCAACTCAACAGAACCAACAGAAGATAAAGAAATAGAGATCTGGGTAGAGTTAAAGAGACTGTTTGAACCTGATGCTGATGATGAGTTATGGAAGTCTCAGAAACATATTCATGATATAACATGGAGACTGTATGATACATGTGGAGTGAATCATGTATCTACAAAGGATGGAATGGATATCTACATGCTGGTTGAAAGGGAATATCCTTTGTCAAGAGGTGTTCTTACACATATGTTAGTTGCAAAACTCTTAGTGGAACAAGATAATGAAATGTCCAGAGAACTTCTTAGGAAAATATTCATGTAGGTTGAAAGACCAAGAGGATGAAGTGTTTGGAAGAATCCTCTCATAGAACAAGGTTTAATTCACAAACTTGATGATTTAGAGGTAAATCACAAGTTTAGGGGAGGATTATTAGGAATTAAACTCATTACACTTAGTACTGCCAAGCCAAAGACTTTGTACTGCTTAAGATATAACTGTCAGTATTGTACTAACTAGTTAGTACTGCTAGAAGTAAGTTAGTACTGCCAGTACTAACTTAACACTGCTGAAGGACTTAAGACTGTTGCATAAAGACTGCTAAAGGGATAAAGACGTGTGAAGTGAAATGTATTGAACTCATTCAAGAATATTCTGTTTCAGATAGAGAGAGATATGTATAAGTATTCACAATATAAAGTTTAAAAGTTATCTTGTAAAGGACTCTTTAGTATATAAAATTAGATCCTAGGTTATGGTTTTGTAATACACCATAGAGATATAAGTTTTGATACATAGCTTCAAGGTTGTAAACCCTAGTACTACACAGAGTACTCGTATTATTCATAATAATAATATTGGGCGTTTCACTTATAGACATTGTTCTTAAAGTTTACTGTTCCATTAACATTCCTTCTAAGTATTAAAGATAGATTCCTCCGCATACTCATTAGTATCACACATTTTTCAACCATTGTTGTTTTGGATTTATTCCCAAAAGTATCTTAATCTTTACAAGCTAAGGAATAGATTCTTAAGTTGGGATCAACAAGGAATTATAAGCTTATATCAAAGCGAATCACTTTGCATATTTTCGATTCATGTCTTTTCTTATTTTCAAAATAAGCTTATTATCTTTATAGCTTCTTTGTTTAGTTTTAGTTTTCAAAATAGATCTATTTTAAAATTTCAAAGTTTTTAAAATAGCTTATATAGCTTTGATCTCATAGGGCTTTTTCTAGCTTTTCTAATTTCAAAATACTTAATATTTTGGAATTTAAGCTTTAGCTTATAGCTTATTTGTCTTAACCCTTTGTTTTTCTTGTGTGTTGATGGAATCAACTCATTGGCGTGGAGCTTAAGGGTTACATAAACTAGCTTAGTTTCTAATTTAGAGATCTATTAAAAGTTTACTAGCTTATTAATGTATAAAGTTCCAAACTTTATCATCTAATAAGTAAATAAAGTCTAATAGAGAAATAAACTTGGCATTTTGCTTTGTTTATGTAATCAGGTGGTTTTGTATTCTATTCGGTTCATCATTCGGTTCTATCCTCTTTCTTTTTTCAATACTAGTAGTTTAGGTTAACTTAGCTTAAAATAATTATGTTTGCTTATTTGTTGTATTGTGTAGGCTTATTGAGAAGATTTTTATATATGCATGTTAATGATAATTGTTATTCAATTAAGTGTGATTATAAAATGGAATATTGATTAGTGATTTTAGTATTACTTAGATTATTTGTGTTTTGGTTATTTCGAAGCGGGAAAAAGCCGTAAGAATAATTAGGCATTAATTTAGTAATAGATATCTTGATAAAAAATGTTTTCAATAAAAACCAACGTTGTGAGAAGATAATTTATTTGAAAGGTATTGATTCATCAATAAGGACTCAATTATATATTTAATGCACACTTAAGGATCTAAACATTTCACTTTGCAAGCATATCTTTTTATATATTTATTCTTTTGTAGATTATTTGCTTGCTTATTGTTTTCTAGAATTATATAGTTTATTATTAGTTTTAAAACCAAAAACCAAAATATTTGACAATCAAGCATCAAACAAAACGCTTTCATGAATTTCAAATTCATCTCTCGTTGGGACACGACATCCGGAAGATTAACTATTACTTGTCCTCAAGTAATTTTTGTATCTAATCGGGATACTATACATATACATTACTCGACTCAATACGTTTACGAACGAATCAAGCTAACCAAAGACGCCAAGCGGATACGACACAATTTGGGTCATAGTTGATCGTATTACAAAGTCAGCCCATTTCTTGCCAATGAAAGAGACTGACAAAATGGAAAAATTGACGAGGCTATACTTGAAAGAAGTAGTCTCCAGACACGGAATGCCGATATCGATTATTTCTGACTGTGATGGTCGATTTATTTTAAGATTTTGGCAGTCGATTCAGGAAGCTTTGGGAACTCGACTAGACATTAGCACTGCATATCATCCGCAAACTGACGGACAAAGCGAAAGGACAATACAGACGTTGGAAGACATGCTAAGAGCCTATGTGATCGAATTTGGAAAGAGTTTGGACAGACATCTACCTTTGGTATAATTATTATATAACAACATTTTATTAACATCAACAATTAATGTGTACCCATTTGAGAAGCACATTTAATGGTCAAAAAGTGTCGTTTCAACAGACTGTTTGTTGGAAGACCAAAGATGGATACGCCACAACTCAACCTAGTCCCATAAAATCATTCACGAAACAACAGAAAAGATCGTGTTCAAATCCAAAACCGTAATATTTAAAAATTTGATAATGTAAATATTACGCAAGGTGCATGTGAACCGACAGAAAAGAGTTTTGCTAATGAGCTAAGACCCCTTGAGTTCCAAGTTGGAGACAAGGTCATGTTGAAAGTTTTCACAACCTGGAAGGGTGAGTGATACTGTTTTTTGCAAACGAGGAAAGTTGAGAACCCCCGATACATTAGACCGTTTTAAAAAAAATCTTAACGAGGGTTGGTTCAGGTAGCTAAGCCGACTCGAGCTCAACACGAAGAAAAAAATCGTAGATGAAATGTAGTTTCACATGTTCCTTTCATGTGTGACATCTGAAGAAATGTTATCCGATGGAAACACTCGTCATATAAAAACCTCTGGAAGAGATCACAAGTTGACGATAAAGCTTAAACTTTGTCAAATGAAACCCGTAGAAATTATGGACACCTAACAATAACGACAGTGAGGTCAAACAACTCAAGCAAAGTTTATATACCGAATATTCAAATTTCGATAGAACTCTAGAAGAGGTCCAGAGTTTACGTGGGAATGTGAAGACCAATTTCGAAATAAGTATCCACATCTCTTCGCCAACAACCCACCGGGAGGCAACTCGAATTAAATTTCAGGACGAAATTCTTTTAACAGGGGAAGACTGTAACCATCCGCATTTTCAGGTCATTTTACGTCAATAAACTCAAACTATTTACTTTGAATATTTTACCGCGTACACTTTTAATTATCATTGTATAAATTTAAATCTGCGGTAAACCCGAAAAAATCCTCAACAATTAACGTAAACCGGCATTAAACAAATATAAGTTTATGTCAAATAAGTGTTATTTAATTATTGCGAAGATAATTTATAACTTTTCATAATTTCTTTTTAAACGTAACGTAAAACGTTTACGTTTCACGTTTTGAGCTTTTATGCATGCATGTAAACTATACCACATTTCTACACTTAAACCAAGATAACCCACGAATAATCAATATCCAAAAATTATATAACTTTTACCTACAAATACACCATGGCCGGTTGTAAGCTTACACAAACACAAAACAATACTAAGTTTTACAAAGATATTTACCATGTGCTAGATTTGCCATTTTTTTCAAGACTTTCTCACACACTTTAGCTACTACTTACACAAGACCATCCCTCATACCAATCCCTTACAAATGCCACTCCCCCCCCCCCCCCTCTTTGAAACCATAGATGTGATGTAAACTTGTCTCCTAGATATTTTGAGTTATAAAGGAACTACAACTAGTCTTTCTCACTTCACTTCTCACTTGCAAATCTTAAAAATCTCTCTTGTTTCCTATCCAATAAGCCACAGCACCAAATAAGCCATAAGAAAATTTTATAGCTTTCATTTTCTTGATATTACAAGCATACAAGTGTAATCAAGGGTATTATCTAAGATGTTCTAAGTTTAATTGGAAGTTAGAGTTTCTATTTTAAGCAATGGTTTTCAAGATCTAAGTTAAGGTTCAAAAATCAAGATTTGGGCTTTTGATAAGGATTTTGGGTTAAAATCAAAGGCTATGGTTTCTTTTGATCATAAGCTTTGTAAGCATTCTACATACTCTTTTTTATTTTCATACACTTTGATTATGTTCCTACATATTTCTATACTTAATGTATTTATGTACATGAACATCAAGATTACTAAGTTATATCACCAACTAGTAGATTTTATAAACATTTGCAAAGAAATCAAGAACGCTACATACCTATGATTATTAATCAAGATGTGAAGTTTGTTATTTATTAACTAGCTTGTTTAGTTTACAAGTTATTTCATATAATTATTCATTGTGTTAAGAAGTGTTGGATGGGATTAGGTTAGTTTGGATGTATTGATTATGAAGGAGGTTGAAGTGGTTAGATTAGAGGTTGTTGTTTTGTAAATATAAAGTTAAAATTATACTACCTCCATCCCAAAAAAATAGTCCAGTTTAACTTTTCAGAGTCAGATTGGTTTAACTTTGACCTTGTCTATTTTTGTGTGTGTTATATAATACTTGATGCAAAATATATGAATGAATTAGGTTTTAAGTATATTTTTCATTGGTATAATTTCATCAATTATTATATAACACAAAAAAAGATATTTACAGTCAAAGTTGAACCAGTTTGACTCTGAAAAGTCAAACTAGACTATTATTTTGGGACAGAATGAGTAGTTTTAAAGTGTGTAAAACGCCCTTTGGGACAATGGGTTTTAAACAGAAAGTAGGGGACATTTTGACAAGCCAAAACCTTTAAAGTATGTTAGTTCATCTTAATACGATTCCGTGCATATAAAGAACGCGAAAAACGGATGTAAAACGAAGAAGTTATGGCCAAAACTAGATTTGAAACAATACCGACAACTAAATACATTTTTGACAGCTTTTATAAAATATAGGCTCTGATCAGTTTTCATTTCGTGTTTTTGAGGCCTTTTGGGTCCGAACCGGCTTAAGTATAAAACTAGAATGTTGTCCGGAATGATGTTTCGGTAAAAGTTCTCAAGTTTTCGAAGCCTAAAAGTGTAATATGAGTAAGTTAATCTTCATTAAAACTAGACAACTTTTATATAGAATTTTCTGCACACTTTTTCTGACATTAATAGTAAAACAGTGTTTTCGGACTTCGGGTCCGTTTGGATTATAAAAACCTTAGGAAATAATTTAGCATCACTTATATAATATTTATACGCGTTTTAAACTTTATAAATATTATTTTATAAATTAACTAAACTATATATATTTTGTTATTGTAAAAATAATAAAAGTGGTAAACTTAACGTAATCATTATTTGACTAATAAGCTAAAACTAAAACTATTAGGTGGTGATATAACGATATAAAACACATCGATTTATTTTATTACGATTGCATTATTCTAAATCGACCTATAATTAAATAGGTTGCGTACTGATCATTTGTTATGACATTCCTTGTTGACTTCTCCAAAGTCAATACCATCTCTTAAGGTGAGATTTCATAGCCCCACATTTTACCTACTTATTTACTCGGGGTGAAATTACATTGCTCATTTTTACGTTTGAACGCAGGTATAAATTTCTCGTTTACGGATTGGTCTAAGTATGCTATAACCTATGAATTCTAGTACGCCCTTTTTCATGAACCGTTAATTACTCCATGTAAGCACGAATGTTATGAATAGATCTATTGAGATTGACTTCCCCACCAGGTTTGACTGAGTACATGTCAAACGGGCGCAATTTCATTTGAGATACGTTACGGGTGTCCCAAGTTATGCACCCGCATGGGTTTTTATTCTTGATTATGGTTAACGCTTCGGTGTCATGAGCTTAGACAATAGTAAACGCATTTTATGTGACTTTGTATATGTTATATTGTCATGCACGCTTTAAAATCTTGTGGTTCACATTTACAGTTTTATAAACCTATGAACTCACCAACTTTATTGTTGACACTTTTAGCAATAGTAAACGCATTTTGTGTGACTTTGTATACCTTTGGGAATTCTTGTATATAGCTGAGGTAGATTCTACAATAAACTCGATCACCTTCACTCTCTCAAATTTTGACAAACCACTTTCATTTGATCTCGATGTGTTTTCAACTGTCATCGAGTTTGAACATAGTGAGGACTTTGTTTCAATTCCTCCAAAGGAGACTGTGAAGGCTGATCTAACAACTCTGGGACTTCCTGATGAGAACGACACCTCTCTTTCATCCTCTGACCTCATCAATTCGTCTCTGGTGAAAATTAAATATTTTTCACCAAAATGGAGGGTTCTTATACAATATATCGTGAAATGTCTGGGAGGAATGCAGGGATCTCATGATCAGCTAAATGCCAGTCAGCAAACTATCGTGTAATGCCTGTGTTGGGGGCTGAATGATATAGCAAGTATTTTATTCTCTGGTCTAATTGCCCAGTTACATCTTGCGACTGGCAAAAAGGAAAGACAATCAAACATCTATTATACAAGATATTTGTCCCTGATCATGGAACATCTGCTGGGAGAAACTTACATCAATGAAAACCTAAAGACTTTGAAACCTCATCACATTACAGCCACTACTTTTAAACCCACACTTGAGAATAAAGTCCTTTTGATGGCTCATATGTGCACAGTGGCTAATCTTTAACTTGAATCGATCAAGTCTTTGAACCCTCCCTCTAAGGAGGTGAATGTTGATGACTCAGCTGATAAGTCCTCATCTGGGACCTTTGTGCAGCCTGTCACTCGGCCCAAAGCACCAACTAACCTGAAGTCAAAAAATAAGAGAATCCTACCTTCTTCCAAACCAAAGACTTCAAATCCGGTCAGGGATGTACCTCAAAACAAACAAGTCACTAAGACTCAGCCAGCTGAGGAAACAGTGGCCACCGCTGATACCACCTTAAGTCTAGTCGCCTCCGAGTCGGCAGAGGAGCAAGGAAACCAGCCTAAGACCGCTGATGTCGAAAAGGTAATAGCCTTTTAAATATAAGGGGCACTGCAAGCAACCACTTTCAAACTTCTCTAGGAGGGAGTGGTGAAGTTAAGGGCTACCCCTGACCCAATAAAGAGTCAGAGTCAGCACTTACTTTCCCAAATTTTCTGTACACTTTAAGTTTGCACTCAGGGAATGATTCCTCATGATCTAAACACCTGAGGATTGACCCTGAAACCTCTGGACTTTGCTAGGATTAACCCATTATGTGCATGAAAGTCAGACCCCTATATGAACTAAACTTCACTCAAACTCAGGGGTCTCCAAACCAATATCAAAAGAGTCCCAATGTCTTAGACTTTGAGGGGACTTGATAATCACACCCAGTCTTCTTAGGGGCAATGAGTGGCGATCCTACCCTCTATTACAAACTTACAAATGAAAAGAGTCCCAAAAGTCCTAGACTTTTGAGGGGACTGGATAATCACACCCAGTCTTCTTAGGGGCAACGAATGGTGATCTTTCCCCTTATTACAAACTCACTTTTTCAACTAACAAAGTTTATGCAGGAACAAAAACAATCTGTTAAAAAGGAAGTGCAATCATCTGGGCTGAACTCTACGGGAGATGTCACTTTCGAACAGCTGATGGATGAATATGATCAGAGGAAAAGTAATGTTCATGAAATCCCGTATGACACTGAGATCAAAGTGATTAAGAGGTACCAACCACCTCAGCCTGCTGATGAAGATCAAATTATATTCTTAGGGAGTAGTGTACGATGAAATGGATCAGCGTGAAAATGAACCAGCTGATTCCGACTTACACTCAACGCCTGATGATGAAGTTCAATCAATCTCTGGGTTTGAGCCTACTGACTCTTATGAAGAGGGTACGGCTAATAATATCCTTGATGAAATGGCCAATCTCTAAGCTTCCGCTAACAAACCATCAGACCTTCTTGGTCATCTTCGAGATGAAGTATCCTCTCTCTCTAATAAAGTTGAAAATTTGGAGTCCTCTCTTGCAAAGAAAGTGTTTAGCAATCCAGAGGAATTGATTCCCTGAATGATTGCTGATGCTTTTGAGGAGAGAATGCCTGAGTTGATCTCTGACTCACTGAAGAACATCCTTCCTCGGATCATTAAAGACTCTTTTCAACAGGTTCTTCCCAAAATTAATTAGAGGGTTCAGGAGACGTTGCAGACTACTGTGCCTGGCCTAATCAGCAAACCTCTGAATAGAGAGCTCAATGCTCTGAACAATTAGAGACTCAGAGGTTTGAAAATCTTTAGAAAGAGCTCCTCACTGCCATTCGTAAGAAAGTTGGCAAGTCGGTCAAGAAATGTGTCTAGAAGGAGATGGATATTGCCAAAGATCGTCTATCCTACTGTGGATCCATGCTAGACAAAGGTGATGTAAACATTTGGGATTTGGTCAATCTGATGAAGGATATGGTTTGCCTTCTTGACTCACCATTTGTCTTTGGCAAGGCTAATGTTGAGGGGGAGAAGTGGGAAAAGTCGAACCCAGAACCACAAATTACGGATCCGACTCAGGGAAACAACTGATCAAGAATGATGAAATGGCAGATGCTACAAATCTAGTACTTGATCAAGCTCAAAGGGAGAAGCAGCTCAATAATGATAAAATGGCAAATGTTCAGGAAAAACAGCTATCTGTGCAAGATTCCACAAGTTCTGAACAAACTCCCCCAATAACTGAACAAGGTCCACTTGTGTCATCAACTCTGGTTGTCCATACCCTAGAAGCAAAGGACTCAGAGGAAGAGACTTTAGAAGAAGAACCTCCTTCTAAAAGACGAAAGTTTTTTATTCCAAATCCAATCACCTCATCACCAAACCCTCTGAAAACAATCATGCCACAAAACATTACTTTGGAGAAATTCATAGACAACCTATTCCAGAAAAATTCCTCTGAATACTCTCCAACTCTACCCAGATACGATAACAAAGGGAAAGGCATAGCTACTGAAGGAGAACCAATGAAACAAATTATGCCTCTGATAGAACAAGGAGGATCAGATCCCAAAATGATAAACCTTCATCAATTCAGCATATCTGGCAAGAAGATGACACTGGAAGAGGCTCAAGCTCAGTTGACAAAGATAAAGAGGTTAGTTGATCTAAAAGCTGAACAAGAGAAAACAAAGAGGAAGCAGAAGAAGATGTCTCCAGCTGAAATTCAAGCTTAAGCTCAAAATTTAGCTGAGTATGAGGTCAAAAGAAAAAGGATGCTTGAAGAGTACAACCACTACATCACCTTCAGAGCTAATCCTCTACCAATCATGAATATCAGCTAAAAAGGTAACAATGTCACCAAAGATGCAACGATGAGAATAGAAAGAAATAATCAACCACTAAGTCTCATAGTTTATGAAAAAATTGTGTTGAAGCAACTGGGACTTAGTGAGTGGATTAAACTTCATGCTCTGCCATCTAAGGTTAATAGCAAGTCCAATGATATACTGCTCAAAAACCGCAAGGCCAAGTTTGAGTGGATCAAGACTCAAGCTGGGAAACTAGGCATTCGTCCACCATCTGAGCTATCAGCCTTTGGGCTTTCTACTGCTGAAAAGAAATGAAAAAGAAGCTCAGATATCATCCAGGAAGTCTTTGTAAAATATAACATTGTTGTAGATGGAATGAAAAGGAATTTAATTCCTCCTCCAGGGGTAGAAGGTACCAGAGGACTGGTCATCAAGGAACCTTAATTGGGGATCTTCTTCTACAATGGTAATTTTGACTTAGTTTTTCAAAGAGAATAAGAGTTACACCTGGCCACTACTGCTTAACTGATTAGACTTTAAAGTGTCATTCAGAGGGATTCTCTAGAGGCAGATGAAATGTTCGCAAAATTAAAGTTGATAATAGAGGCTAGGAATGATGTTACTAAGGCTAGGAAAGTTGTAAAAGATAACTTAGATGGATTGGGCCAACATATGTAATGAATGAATAAAGTTATTTTTGTCTATGCCTTGTTAAATTATATGTAAGAAGAAGTTGTGTATCACTTACTATAATTTTTTTTACTTAGCATAATTTATATTTAAAGAGGGGGAGATTGTTGGGCCAATTCAGAGCCCAATGATCTTTGCCTAGATTTAAACAAAAATTAGGCTAAGTACTGATTGACCCGTTGATAAGCATCAATGGGAATGAAAGGACTCGCTGAGTGCAAAGCCTCAACGAGCAACCTCAGACGTATTCAAGTCAAAGACATCGTCAAGGAAGTCAAAGATTACTTGAAGACATACTCGTTAGCTGAGATGGATATCAGCTGGTATGTAGAAGGAATACGCTGTGATTTTAAGGACAGTCAGAGGTGGCAATACTCTGACTATCTTGTTACCCTTTGAAGAAGAACAAGTTGAACTTAAGCTTTTCTCTAAGACTATGTGAGGCGGGAAACTTAATAATATGTTATGGCGGGACAAAGGGTTATTTGAGTTAAAGCATGTACCAAGTACGAAGTTGGTAAAAATTAGTAAACAGTATGCAGAACTATTCACTAAAGTATGGGTGGGATGTTTCCAAGAATGGGCGTGCATTAAATACCTCATACGTCCTCCACAGGATTCTTGACACGTCGCAACTACCCCCACTAAGGATGCAACCTCATATTAGTATAAATAAAGAATGTAGTAAGGAGTAAATGCTATCGCTTTTATTGTTGTATTTATTATATGCATTTACTCCTTTGTCGAACTTACAAGGTAGTCCGATGATCCTATCAGCTGGTCTATATAAGTTCGCTTGTGAACTTGATACATCATCAAGTTTACTTGTTCAAAGGGTGATCTTACATAGTCATTCAACTTGGGCGATCCAGCACATTGTAATACTTTGATTCTTATCAATAAAACATTACACGATTGAAAATTTATTACTTGTGTTATGTACATTTGATAAGTGTTATATTCCATATAGACGTATAAATTAGGACTTTCAATTGGTATCAGAGCAGTGTTGATTTGTAAAACCTTTTAGAAACTTTTCTTTGTTTAAACAAATCAAGATCCAATCATGTCTTAAACTGTACCACCTATCCCAACACCACTAGGAACAAATGCTGGCAATACTGGTAGTCCAAATAGAGTAGACACAATGCCTACAACTAATGACACCATCAACACCATGACTACAACTAATGTAGCTCAAAATGTTGTTGATGAGAATCTCCCTTAACTTCTTGATTCGGGAGGAGGTCCTCATGTCATAAATGTTCTAAGTTTGACAAAGAGGATTTCATTAGCTGGAAAGTTAGATTCTTGATGTTTCTTGATGGCCTTGAACCTTACCTTCTGAAAACTCTAGAAGATGGACCATTTGTACATTTGTCAAATCTGTCCACTCCTACTAATCCTTTACTTAAACCTCAGAATCATTGGACACATGCAGAAGCACGGCTTGCTAATCAAGATAAAAGATTAAAAAGTATCATTATATCTTGCTTACCAAATAATGTGATAAAGGCTGTCATTAAATGTAAAACTACCAAAGCCATGTGGAATGATCTCATCTTAGCTCATGAGGGACCATCTGATACAAGAGATACTAAGATTGATGCCCTGAGACTCAAATTCAATGCTTTTAAAACACTTGAAGGTGAGAAAGTGAATGGAACATTCACAAGGCTAAAATGCTTGTTAAATGATCTTGAAAACAATGGTGCTATAATCTCTCAAGCTGAAGTCAATGCTACATTTTTTAACAGCCTGCCAAGAAAATGGCTGAGCATGAATCAAACTCAGAGGGACAATAACTCAATTAAAAATGATTGCCTGGAAACTCTATATGGAAAGTATAATTATGAAGAAGGCCTGATTGATTAGATCTATGAGTCAAAGACACAGATATTTACTATTCAGGCCTCAAGTTCAAAAGCCTAGATTTCTAACAATCAATTTCAGGATAGTAACTTGGATGTTGAAGAAGATATAAGGAGCAGCAGTGATTTCATTGCTGATTTGAACATTGAGTATCATGAAAGGGCTTTGCTGGCAAATCAGAAAAGGTTCTATAAGAGGTCTGGTAGGGTTGGGTCAGCAAGGAAGCCAATGGACAAGTCTAATGAAATATGTTTTGCCTGTGGAAAGAAAGGACACTTTCAGAAAGAATGTCTATCAAACAAAACATCCACACAATCTTATCCTCATTCAAACAAATCCTCTACACCATCTTATCCTCCTTCAACTAAATCCTACAACAAACCCAAAACTCTCACACATACATCTTCTCAAAACAGTGACAATCATCAAAAGGTTTACAAAGGGAAGTACAAGGGACTTAAAGCTGAGATAGTTGTCCTAACCAAGAAGATTGATGCTATGTCAAAAGGAAAGAGTGAAAAGGGGTTAGTAGCTGAGTCATTTGACTGGGATGAAGAATCTGTTTCGTTAGAGGATGAGGGGACTACTAAAATCAAGTCATTTATGGCAATCGCTAAGGAAGAGCCATCTGTTGGGAAGGCTGATGCAAGATCTGGTCAGTGGGTTGAAATCACTATGAAAAAAGGTACACAGACTCTTGTCTATGACTGATGGTGATGAAAGGAAACATGTTCTAGACTATACTCATGTTGACCTTCACTATGTGGAGGATTAGAGGAAAAACTTGGTTAACGAATTTAATCTTCTTAAACAAGAATTGTCCTTACATAAGTCTGAACTTTGTAACCTAAAAATACTGTGTCATTAGTTGTTCCTTTCAAAATGAAGTCATCAGAGTCAATCTAGAAAATGAATCTCTGAAGGATGAGATCTCTGACCTAAAAACGGTCATTGAAAAATGGACCTATAGTAAAGTCACCCTTAACCAACTGCTCTCTGAGCAAATACTTGGGAACATTGTCAATGCTTTATGAGGAATAGGTAAGAGAAAAGAGAAAATCTCCTCAAAAGAAGTCATTTTCACTAAGGCTGGTGAATCCTCATCTATGCCAATTCCAGAGATCACCTCTGACTCTGAGTCTGAATGTGAGACTCGGGAACCTCTTCCACCTCTTCCTAAGCTGGTAGGAGTTGCACCCGCTGGCACCTCAAACAGTCTTATTTCTCTGGCTGACCTAACACTCAACATGGCTGATTTGACACTTAACACATCTGTCCCTAAAAAGACCAAACCAACATCTGATAAAGTGTCACCTGCATATGCCATTACGAAAAAGACCGAGACCAATTCACCCGTTGTCCCTGTTCCTCAACCTGAAAAGAAGGTTGACTTATCCGCTGAGCAACTTCTTCTTACACTAATGGATGAAGTTAAGAGTTTGAAAGAACAAATCAAAGTTCCTTCAGAGAACTCTCCATCTGTATCTCAAACTAGGAGCTCAAAGTATTTCATCCGTTTTTATACGTTTTTTACCGTTTTATATGTTTTCATCCGTTTTTATACATTTAATAATGTTTTTACCCGCTTTCATCCGTTTTATCTCTTTTTAAACCTTTTCACCTGTTTTCATCCGTTTTAACCATTTTCTTACGTTTTCGTTTCTGTACGTTTTAATATGTTTTTTTACGTTTTTATACGTTCTTGTTTAAGTTTTTGTTACTTTTTGTACGTTTTTATACGTTTTCGTCCGTTTCCGTACGTTTTAATACGTTATTTTTAATATCTTACGTTTTTATACCTTTTTGTACTTTTTAAATGTTTATATACATTTTCATCCGTACAAAAAACCTACAAAAACATATAAAACGGATTAAAACATACAAAAACGGAAAACGGGTGAAAACATATAAAACGGATAAAAACGAAGAAAAATAGATGAAAACGTACAAAAACGAATAAAAACATATAAAAACGGACAAAGGCGTAAAAAATGTACAAATATCCAATATGAAAAAAAAAAGTTGAGTATGAAAAGAAAATTGCTTGAAAATAGCTTCATTTAATCATCTTTTCAATTTTTAACAACG
>BQNB010093866.1:0-25661 GCA_026074375.1 Tanacetum coccineum
AAATTGCCTCTCTCGTGTAGACAAGATGCTTCAAAGGTGCGAAGACACCAATCTTTGTCTAAATTGGGAAAAGAGTCATTTTATGGTTAATGAAGGAATTGTCCTTGGCCATAAGATTTTGAAAAAAGGGATTGAGGTTGATAAAGCCAAAGTCGATGTGATTGCTAAGTTACCTCATCCCACCACCGTTAAGGATGTTCGGAGTTTTCTCGGTCATGCCGGTTTCTACTGACGGTTCATTAAGGATTTTTCTAAAATTTCCCGACCAATAACTCATCTTCTTGAGAAGAATACTCCGTTCATCTTCTCCAATGAATGTATTCAAGCTTTTGAAATGTTAAAGAAAAAACTCACCGAAGCTCCAATCTTGATTACCCCAGACTGGGACCTACCCTTTGAGCTTATGTGCCATGCAAGCGACTTTGCCATAGGTGCAGTCTTGGGGCAACGTCATGAAAAACACTTTAGGCCTATACACTATGCTAGTAAAATAATGAACGAGGCGGAATCGCATTACACCACAACGGAAAAGGAAATGTTAGCCGTGGTGTATGCCTTCAAAAAATTCCGGTCTTACCTCATCTTGAACAAAAGCATAGTGTATACGGATCACTCCGCTCTAAAATATCTCTTTGCTAAAAAGGATTCCAAGGCGAGATTGCTCCGGTGGGTTCTCCTCCTTTAAGAGTTCACATTCAAAGTAACTGACATTCAAAGTAATTGACACAAAAGGAGGTGAGAATCTCGCAGCCGATCATCTTTCCTGATTAGAAAATCCTTATGAAAATGTGCTCGACCCAAAAGAGGTAAATGAAAAATTCCCTCTCGAGACACTTAATATGGTGACTTTTCGTGGTGACTCAAGTACCCCATGGTTTGCCGATTATGCAAATTACCACGCGGGGAATTTCATTGTTAAAGGGATGTCGTCCCAACAAAAGAACAAGTTTTTCAAGGATGTTAAACACTACTTTTAGGACGACCCCTATTTGTTTAAAATATGTGCGGATCAAATGATTCGGCGTTGTGTTGCAGACCAAGAAGCTGTTGACATCCTCACAGCTTGCCATAGTGGACCTACCGGGGGACATTATGGTGCCAACTACACCGCCAAAAAGTTTTTGACTCAGGATTTTATTATCCAACTATTTACAAAGATGCACATGACTTGGTCACCCGATGTGACACTTGTCAACGTCAAGGAAAAATTTCGCAACGTGATGAAATGCCTCAAAATTCCATCCAAGTTTGCGAAATCTTTGACGTGTGGGGCATCAATTTCATAGGGCCGTTCCCGTCTTCACAAGGGAACAAATACATACTCGTGGCGGTCGACTATTTGTCAAAATGGGTTGAAGCGAAAGCGCTCCCCACCAACGACGCCCAAGTTGTTTGCAAATTTCTTAAATCTCTCTTCGCCCGATTCGGTGCCCCTCATGCTATCATAAGTGATCGCGGCCATTTTTGCAATGACCAGTTTGCAAAGGTCATGCTTAAATACGGAGTTACTCACCGTCTCTCCATCGCGTATCACCCATAAACATGTAGGCAAGTTGAGGTATCCAGTCGTGGCTTGAAACGAATTCTTGAAAGGACCGTGGGTGAAAACCGTGCCTCTTGGTCGGATAAACTAGATGACGTACTTTGGGCCTTCTGTACAACTTACAAAACACCTATCGGGTGTACCCCATACAAGCTTGTGTACGGAAAGGCATGTCATCTACCGATCGAGCTCGAGCACAAAGCCTACTAGGCCTTGAAACATGCAAACTTTGACCTTGAGACCGCGGGCGATCACCGGAAAGTTCAACTCAATGAATTAAATGAACTACATGATTAGGCCTATGAGAACTCTTTGATCTATAAAGAGAAAACAAAGATAATCCATGACTTCAAGATCAAAAACTGCGTTTTCAACATTGGTATCGATCCGCCTCTTAACTATAGATTCAAGATTTTCTCGGTCAACGCTAAGACCCGTTGTGTCACAACCATTTACTATTACCCAAGTCTTTCCATATGGCACCGTCGAGTTATCTCAAACCGACGGGCCAAACTTCAAGGTGAATGGTCATAGACTAAAACACTAATTTGTGAGGACATACACCGAGGTGTCCCGGATCCTCCAAACTTTCCCCAGGGACCATTGAATTCGGGGTCGCGTCGAGCTTCGAGTGACTCAGTAAACAAATACATGCGCTTCTGGTGGCAACCCATGTTAACACACCCCCAAAATGGGTCGCAGCGAAAAAGATCAGGCGTGTACTTCAAGTTCAACAACACAAGATATATATAAACGACACAAACAAGTCTTTAAAACTGATATACATTGATTACTTATAAGACATAATACAAAAGCATAAACTTTAATTTGTTCTTTGAATTTTAATTACAAAAGACACAATACATTTCCAATAATAAGATGCACTAAATCTTTAATGTGTAATCCAAAATGTAATCCATGCAGCCGTGCTCCTCGTGCATTGACCCCTGAAAAACCAATGCTAAAACGTCCAACAAAAATGTTAGTGAATTCAAGTTTTATGTATTTAAATTATGCAAGACCGCAAGACTTTTCCGATCTTACAACATAGCCAACAATCACAAAACCAATACTGTTGCACGTAAGCCATGACACTGAAGCTCAATATATTTGATATTTTACATATTTTGCCGTAAAATGTTTAATCCCAACATCCAATCCGTCATGGTCAACTTCGTTCCCGGTGAAAGCTAATCACCAAACGGGAGGGTTAATCCCACATAGATCTATTTATAACATATGCGCCCCACATAATGCAATTAACAACTACACTATGCAATGACAGTTCATGATAAAGGCCTTAGAGAGTTATCGCTACTTAGGCAAACCATACTCAATATACTTTAAACACTTGCGTCCAATATATAAAACAAAGCATGTTTCACCCCAAATAATAGTAAATCGTAAAACTAAAAAAAGTGGGCTATGAACTCACCTTAGTACTGATAGTCCAAATAATACATATAAAACGTCATGCGCAAAACTTAGATGCAACCTATTTAAATTATGGTTCGTATATTACTGATACTTTAATTAATAACATTATATAATCCTATTAGTGTACATCGTACTATCGTTTCGGTTATCATATTAAAGAGGTCGACAATACCGTACGAGGAGTTCGGACACATTAAATCGTAAATCCAACAACTCTCGATACGCCCATCCGAAGAGGCCCTCAATATGAACTCCCCTAGTATTAATAGCACTTTAACCACTCAATATCTAATAGCATAAACCCGACTAATCGTATTAGTAAAATAATTTTATAAAGTGAAACGTTTAAATATACTTTTCGAAAAATGACATAATATGTCGTTTTACATTCCGTTGCTCGCGTTTCTTACGTCCACGTCTTCGTAGTAAGACGAGTGATCAAAATATTACATTTTTGTGTTTTTGATATTCTGCGATGAATAGTGATTTTACTGTTCACAACAGCTATTTTACTCATTTTTAGGTTTTAATTAGCGTAAACTTGTAATCGTAATAACTTACCGTTTTAATCCCGATTTTAGTGATTCCTTCGAGTACGTATTTGTTATTAAAAGATGTATTATATTTTATAAAGTTGGTCCGCTGATGCATAGCCCTTTAACTGTTCATAAAAAGTTTATAAAATTACTTATAAAAACTAAATTATCGTAAAACGTCGTAGTTTGTCGGTTATAGTTCTGTTTTTAGCGATTCTTTCAGTACGATCTCGTAATAAAGTTATAACATATATTATGATAGTTTTAATGAACATAAATTCTGTAATTAATATAAATTTTATAAAAATAGTTTTATAAAAGTATTTTATCGTCGTAAACTCGTAATTAACGTATCTTTTTCGTTATAAATAGATTTTTTTTTTTTTTTTTTTTTTTTTTTTTATTTTTTTTTTTTTTTTTTTTTTTTTTTTTTTTTTTTTTTTTTTTTTTTTTTTTTTTTTTTTTTGTTTTTTTTTTTTTTTTTTTTTTCGAGTTTCTTATCATTTTTGGAATCGTCACGAGACGTATTATTATTATATATGTCCAAAACCCCTGATTAATTCGATTCAAAACTGCCCCCTAAGTATTTAGTGTATAACATTTATAAAAACCTTGTTTTTATGTATTATTTAATTTAGTAGTTTACTTTAAAAACCCTAATAGCTATTTTTAACATATGTGATACTTATAATAATGTCCCACGTTCATCCAATCCTTATTAAAGTCATTGTAACAAGTTTTACAATTTAGTTTCATTACTTTCATATGTGAATAATTAAGTAACCTTATAAAACCCTAATTATTACCTAAACATGTTTATACTTAAACCATATGTTAACATACTCTTATATCCATTTTTCCATGATATATATGACAATATGACATGATAAAAAGTGCATAAAATCATAAACATAAGTAATAACTCATTTTACATATTAAAAAGTCCTTAGTGGTGATTATAGCCATAATTAACATATAACACATAAAGTCAATAAAAAATAAAAGTATGAAGGAATTTAGAAAGACCTTAGGGAAGAATATGAGATGAGAAATAAAATGCTAAACCGTGTTTAGACTCAAACCAAATCTTACAATATTTATAAACCCTAGATTAGGTTTGAAACCCTAATCTTCCCTTTTCTTCCTTAATACTTGCAAATGATGATCCAAGGCTTGCAAACACTTTAGTGTGCCTAGTATTTGATGGTAAAGTTGTAATGGATTTGTAGAAAATTTTTGTATGGTTTTGCTTAAGGTTGTTATGAGCCCAGTGGTTTTGGCTAAGGAAAAGAAGAAAGAAATGAATTTTGGTAAGTTAAAGTTGGAAGTTTTTCCACTTATGCATTCATGATAATATAAGAAGAGAAAAGAGATATTTGTATTGCATGTTTAGACCAAGAATTTCAAAGGGGGGGGGGGGTGTGTCGTGGGTTTTCAAGGGAACAAGGGGATGGAAACAAGCTTTAATGCCTTTTGTTTTCTTGGTTCCTTATAATGGGAATCATCCCATGAAATCAAGGATGATGTTCCTAGCTTATTTTTCTTGATTTATATGTTTACTTGCATTTTATAAAAGTCAATTGTTATATAAAAAAGTAATGTTATTTTTATTTAAAAGGATACTTGGTAATGTCTTGGTATTTTGTAAAGTATTTGTTATCTGTATAAATCAATATACGGTATAAATATAAGCATATCCATAAAGTTATATAACTTCATCATTGTAATATAAACGTAGGTTATTTGTTGAACGTACGATAATTTTTATGCATTCCGGAAAACCAAATTGTCATTGTATCGCGAAACGTAAACACTTTCACTACCGATAAAGTAACTTGTGAAACATTAATAATATCGCAAAATAATTGCTTAACCTTGTTTGACGTAACCAATAATTTTTGCTTAATGCCCTTTACGTTAACTATCATTTTTACTTACGCTATTTTAACTTAACGATTTTCCCATTAAAAACAAACGCTACAATACTAAAAATAAATTAGCGCTTTATCACCTCATACATTGTCCTAAAACATGAGGTGTTATAGTCTCCCCTCGTTAATTGAGCCTTGTCCTCAAGGCTTAAGACGCAGCACTTGACGACACCCACTTTTTAGATAGATGTGGTATTTCTTCCAAATTGATCTTCGCGTTCACCCACTAAACTCAGGACCCTCTCTTGTGAGTTCCATCGTACCTTGAAAACCTAATGGAATACGGCTTCGCTTCAACCGTTTAAACTTCACGATCTGTGATCTCTAATAGGTTCCTCGACAAACTTGAAGCATGTCATCAAATAAGTCCGTCCAACAGAACGCTAAGGTTCGTCGGCATGGGGGGGGGACACTTCTTTAAGTTGACACGTGAAAATGTATTATGAACTCTGCACAAGCCTCAGGAGCTCGAGTTTGTATGCAACGTCCCAACCCTTTTTATTATCTGAAAGGTCCAACAAACTGATTTAATTTCCCTCGTTGCCAAAACGTACAACCCCTTTCCAAGTCGAAACCTGAGCATCACTTTAATCTCCAACCTCAAAACTCCAATGGCTTACGCTTCAAATCACGTAGATCTTTGCCTATCACGAGCAGCTGCATCCTTTGCTTAACTTGAATGATTTTTTTCTCAGTCGTCTCTTGACATCCTGTTCCGTGAGTTGAACTTCCTCCAACCTCAGCCCAACAAACCAGCGAACGACAATTTTCTACCGTAAAGTGCCTCAAAGGTGCAGCCTAAAGCTACATGATAACTGTTATTGTATGAAAACTCTACCAATGGCAAATGTTAAACCCAACCATTTCCAAAGTCGATCACACAACTCTAATGCATATCTTCGAGAAGTTTGAATGTTCTCTCGCTTGTCGTGTTTGTGGAATGATATGTCGTAACTCATATCTAACGTGTACCCAAAGCTTCCTGAAGTGACCTCCAGAAATTGATGCGAACCTAGGGTCATGAACACACAATAATCGGAGACCGTATTCCATGCCTCGTTACTACTTTACTTTAGGTACATTATCCCAGTTTCTCCATAGGTCCTTTCTTTATGGTATAAAGATTACGGACTTTGTAAACTATCAACAATTACCCAAATGGGTGTCATACCCATGTGAAGACTTTAGGAGCTTTGTGACAAATCCATCGTGATATTGTCCACTTCCATTAAGGTATCTCGGGTTGTACCATACAAACCCGATTGTCTCTGCTGTCGGCCTTGACCTTAGCACAGGTCAAGCACTTGCTAACATAGGTGGCGATGTCAGCTTTCATATTGGGCCACCAATATAGCTTCTTTACGTCTTGATACATTTTCTCGGAACCTGGATGGATAGAATACTTCGATTTTGTGGACTCGTGCATATCACATCCCAAATCGTTATATACAAGTTAACTAACTCCTCCATTGAGCATAGGGTTCCATCCGTAAGAGGTTCCAACTTTTTCCGTCATATTTAGCATTTTCAATCAGCATACCTCCAACATCCTCATTCTTGATGTTCTCTGGTTTCCGTGCTTCAGTCTGAGCATTCAAGATTTGCTTAGGAAGATCCAAGCCAATAGTCATGACTAAAGCTCGAACTCTTAACGGTGGTTCCCGTTCTTTCCTGCTCAAAGCATCAGCAACGACATTTGCCTTCCCTGGGTGATAACGAATATCGCAATCGTAATCACTAAGCAACTCTAACCATCGGCGTTGTCTCATGTTCAATTCCTTCTGATTAAGAATATGCTGTAAACTCTTATGATCAGTGAACACCGTACACTTGGTACCATACAGATAGTGCCTCCAAATCTTCAGAGCGAACACTACTGCTCCAAGTTCCAGATCATGAGTAGTATAGTTCTTCTCATGGATCTTTAACTGGCGTGATGCATAAGAAATCACCTTTTCTCTTTGCATCAACACAGCGCCCAAACCCTTCTTTGAAGCATCGCAGTATACGATAAAATCTTCACTTCCTTCGGGTAAAGCCAGAATTGGTGCACTACACAACTTCTGCTTTAATAACTGGAACGCTGCTTCTTGTTTGTCACCCCACTCAAACTTGACCTTCTTTTGAGTGAGCTTGGTCATTGGTTTGGCGATCTTTGAAAACCCTTCAATGAATCGTCGATAATACCCAGCAAGACCTAAAAACTGACGAATCTCCGTTGGTGTCTTAGGAGATGCCCAATCTTTAACGGATTCGATCTTGGCTGGATCCACATGAATGCCTTTATTATCAATCACGTGACCGAGGAACTGTACTTTGGGAATCCAAAATTCACATTTGGAAAATTTTGCATACAACTCCTCTTTCTTCAACAACTCCAATATTATCTTCAGATGCTCTTCGTGCTCTTGCTTGTTCTTGGAATAGATCAAAATATCATCAATAAAGACAATTACGAATTTGTCCAGATAAGGTTTGCACACTCGGTTCATGAGGTCCATAAACACAGCAGGTGCGTTGGTCAAACCAAACGGCATAACTTGGAATTCATAATGTCCATATCGAGTTCTGAAGGCAGTCTTCGAGATGTCTTCCTCTCGAACCCTCAATTGGTGATAACCTGACCTTAGGTCGATCTTCGAGTAGACACTCGACCCTTGAAGTTGATCGAATAAGTCATCAATTCTTGGTAGCGGATAACGGTTCTTCACCGTTAGTTTGTTTAGTTCTCGATAATCTATGCACATCCGTAACGATCCATCTTTCTTCTTGACGAATAGAACTGGAGCTCCCCATGGTGACGAACTAGGTCTTATAAAGCCTTTGTCGGAAAGCTCTTGTAGTTGATCCGCCAATTCTTTCATTTCTGATGGGGCCAATCGATAAGGTGCCCGTGCTACAGGTGCGGCACCAGGTACCAGATCGATTTGAAATTCCACTTGTCGAGTCTGAGGAAGACCCGGCAAATCCTCAGGAAATACATCAGGAAAATCTTTAACTATCGGTACGTCCTCAAGTCGCTTCTTCTCTGACTTGTCTTCAATCTCCTTTGTAGTAACATGTGCCAAAAAGACGTGAGATCCTTTTAGCAGATACTTTTGAACCTTGGTACACGAGATGATGTTTAGTCGCGTCCTGTGTCCTTCACTACATCCGTCACCGCGAACGATTAGGATTTCGCTCCCGGAGGGGATACGAACAATCTTCTTAGCACAGTCGATAACGGCACTGTATTTTGACAACCAGTCCATGCCAATTATGACGTCGAAACTACCCATCTCTACCGGCATTAGGTTGATGTTGAACGGATGGTTTAAAAAGTTTAACGTACAACCCATCAATATAGTATTTACTCTAATTATCCTACCGTCAGCTAACTCAACATTATAACCATGATCTAGTGTATTGGGGACGATATCAAGCAAAGTACTAAATGCAGTAGATACGAAACTCCTATCGGCACCAGTATCAAATAAGATGTAAGCATAACGGTTGTTTAGAAGGAACGTACCCGCAACGACGTTGTCTGGGTTTGCCCCCGCATTTCCAACCACATACACCTTCCCTGGAGCCCTGTCGTTTCCGCCCTGATTACCGCGGTTATTGTTGTTCAGTTTTGGGCAGTTTCTTCTAAAGTGGCCTTGAGCTCCACACTCAAAGCAACCATTGCCCTGCTGATTATTGTTGTTGTTGTTTTTGGCAGGCCGGATTCTACAGTCCTTGGTCGTATGGCCAACCCTTTTGCAGTTAGTGCACCTAGGTGGGCAAGGACCTTCATGATTGTAGTTACACTTGGAACATAGAGGCTTAAACCCTTCATATGGCTTTCTGTCACTATTGCCTGCAGCATAGGCCTGGCCTGTGTTCTGCCTCCTATTCTGCTGTTGTTGGTTTTGATTGTTCTGGGGAAGATCATCATACTTTCTTTTCCTTTCTGCCTGACGTTCAGCATAGGCATGGGTCTTATCCTCCATCAACTCAGTTGTAAACTCAATCACTTCTTGCATGGTCTTCGACTTTGATGCTTTTACACTGCCAAGTATCATATCGGGTAAGCCACCGATATACTTTTCAATCTTGTCTACCTCTTCTGGGAACATCCTGGAACACATCAAGGCTAGTTGCTGAAATCGTCGATTATAGGCCACCACATCGGTGCCCTTAACCTTAAGGTTCCACATTTCAGTTTCAATCTTCTTGATCTCACCCCTCGGGCAGTATTTATCAGTCATCATTTTCTTCAGTGCTGCCCATGGCATGGCATGAGCTACTTCTGGAGTGGTGGTCTTAACATGGGAATTCCACCATGTAAGAGCATCGTCTTGCAGAGTGCAAGTCGCAAATTTGACTTGGCTAGTTGCTGGGCAATTGCTAATGCTAAACACATATTCCATTTTCTCAAACCATCGAGTGAGTCCGACGACTCCCTCAGTGCCTTTGAAGTCCAAAGGTTTGCATTTTAAGAATTCAGAGTAAGAGCATGCACGAGCAGCTTGTGCTGGCCTTGGTACTGAACCATTGCTGTCGTAGCCATTCCTAACTCTGCTTGCTTCTGCTTCAGCCATTGCAGCAGCAACTCCTTGATTAATTAAGGCCTGAAGTTGTGCCTCAGTAACAGTTGTGGTTGTTGCATTTGGGGCTGGTGTGACTGGTGTAACTGGTGGGACTCGGGTTGATCTTGTGGCTCTTTTTGGTGCCATCTTCTTAAATCACAAGAAAATACAATACCCGTTAGATTTCAATACAATCATAACGTAACATAACATATGCATCATAAATAAAATAAGATCACATCGCACTGTGACCAGAAGAAATAACTTATAAGAGTATATTATATAAGGCTCTTATTGTAATATACGTAATATATTATAACCACGTATATCAATTATGAATGCATCTAGTCCCACTAATGCAACAAATAGTGTGTCCCATAAAAACCCTTTTTATGAATGCAATGTTTGAAAACGGTTATAGTCCAGCAAAAACATTTTGACCTGGTTCTCTATAACCTTGGCTCTGATACCAATCTGTAACACCCCCAAATTGGGTCGCAGCAGAATAAGGATCCGGGGCGTGTTACTTCAAGATCAACAGCACAAGATATATATAAGAACGACACAAAAAGTCGTTTAAATTGATACATTGGATTTAATTAAAAGACATATTACAAAAGCTTATAGCTTTACTTGTTCCTTTGTTAATATTACAAAAGATGACAGATTTCCCAAAATATGATATAAAAGTCTTAAGCGTGCCAAATCCAAAACGAAACCCAATGCCATCCTTGACACTCGTCAATTGACTCCTGAAAACATTGCTTAAAACGTCAACAAAAATGTTGGTGAATTCATAGGTTTATGTATTTAAATTATGCAGGACCGCAAGACTTTCCCGTGATGTTACAACATATGCAAACAATCACAAAACCAGATTACATTTACACTAAGCTCATGACACTGAAGCTCGACAGTCTTGTTCGCAAAATATTGCTACTCAGCCCGAAATGATGTTCTAACCCGAAACATCCTGCTTCTATCTGTCTATAACGTTCGTTCCCGGTGATAGCTAGTCACCCGAACGGGGAGGTCGTTTCCCAAATAGATCTATTAAATAACATTCGCGCTCACATAATGTAATTCCCAACTACATCTATGCAATTGACAGTTCATGATAATGGGCTTAACTTGGGTTATCGCTACTTAGGCAAACATGTAATCAATGTAAAATATCCACTTGCGTCCAATTTGTAAAACAAAGCATGTTTCCACCCCAATAATAGTAAATCAGTAAAACTGTAAAAAGTGTGGGGCTATGAACTCACCTCAAGTGAGTGATCTGATAATTTATATCAAGTGTGGGAATGCTTCACGATTATTCCCGAATGCAACCTAATTCAATATAGGTCGTATAAGTACCGAGTACTTTAATTAATAACATTGAATATAATCTTATAGTTGTTACATCGTACTATCGTTCGGGCTATCATAATTAAAGAGGTCATGACATGACGTACGAGGAGTTAGGACACTTTAAATCGTAAATCCAACAACTCGTCGATACGCCATCCGAAGAGGCCTCATTATGAAACTCCCTAGTATTATAGCACTTTGATAACCACTCAATATTCTATATAGCATAATCACCGACTAATCATTTTAGTAAAATAATATTTATAAAGTGAAAACGTTTATAAATATACTTTTCGTAAAAATGACCTAATTTGGTCGTTTTAAGTCCGTTGCTCGCGTTTCTTACGTCCACGTCTTCGTAGTAAGACGAGTGATCAAAATATTACATTTTCAAGTTTTTGATATTCTGCGATGAATAGTGTTTTTACTATTCACAACAGCTATATACTCGTTTTTAGTTTTAATTAGCGTAAACTTGTAATCGTAATAACTTATTCGTTTTAATCCCGATTTTAGTGATTCCTTCGAGTACGTCTTTGTTATTAAAAGATGTATTATATTTTATAAAGTTGGGTCCGCTGATGAATAGTACTTTTACTGTTCATAGTTTATAAAATTACTTTTATAAACTTTAATTATCGAAAATGTCGTAGTTTATTCGTTATAGTTCCGTTTTTAGCGATTCTTTCGAGTACGATCTTGTAATTAAAAGTTATATCATATTTTTGATGTTTTAAAAATATGAGTTTCTGTAATGAATAGGGCTTTTTTATAAAAATAGTTTTATAAAAGTATTTCTCGTCGTAAACTCGTAATTAACGTATCTTTTTCGTTATAAATCGGTTTTTCGAGTTTCTTATCATTTTGGAATCGTCATGAGGCGTATTATTTTTATATGAGGTCAAACCCACTGTATGAAATTCGAATTAAAACAGCCCTTGTATTATCCAAATGTATTCTTTTATAAAAAGCTTGTTTTATTAACTTTATAAACCCTAATTTATACTTAAACATGTTTATACTTAAACCATATGTTAACATACTTTTACATTCATTTTTCCATGATATATATAACCATATGACATAAGAATAAGTGCATAAATTCATAAACATAAGTGAAAACTCATTTTACATATTAAAAAGTCCTTAGTGGTGATTTAGCCATAAATAACATATTACACATAAAATAATGATAATAAAAAGTATAAAGGAATTAGGAAGACCTTAGGGATGATGTATGAGATGAGAAATGAATGCTAAACCCATGTTTAGATTCAAAACCAAAGCTTACAAGCTTATAAACCCAAGATTAGGTTTGAAACCCTAATCTTTCCTTTTCTTCTTAAATCCTTGCAAATGAAGAACCAATGCTTGTAAACACCTTAGTGTGTCTTAGGATTGATGTGTATAGGCTTGTATGGATTGTAGAAAAATTTTGTATGATTTGTTTAGGAGAGTATATTGAGCCGTGGGTTTTGGAGTGAACAAGAGAGAAAGAAATGAATTTTCTTAAGTATAAAGAGTATGTAAACTTTACATATGAGGTGCATGTATTTATAGGAAGAGGAAACTAGATATTTTAGCCAAGTTTGACCAAGAATTCAAAGGGGGGGGTTGTGTTGGGACGTGGGTTCAAGGGGACAAAAGGGGAGGGAAACAAGGGTTTAAAGGTTATGTATGTTGGTCTCCTATCATGGGAATCATCCCATGATTTCAAGGGTGGTGTTTCCTAGCTTATTTTCTTTTATTTCTTTTTAGTTTACTTGTGTAATTATTATAAAAGAAAGTGTAAGTAAAGTTTTATAAAATGTAAAGTGTAGTTTTTATTTAAAAGGTATACTTGTAATGTCTTGGTTAATTTGTAAAGTATTTGGTATCTTGTATAATCATATGAGATGTGTATAAATATATACATATGCCTAAAGTTTTATAAACTTTGATCATTGTATATAAACGTAGGTATTTGTTGAAGCGTACGTTAATTTTTAGGGTTCCCGGAAAAACCTAATTGTCATTTATCGCGAAACGTAAACACTTTCACGTATCCGATAAAATAACTTGTGTAATGTTAATAATTATCCTCAAAATAATTACTTAACCCTTGTTTGACGTAAAAAATAATTTGCTTGATGCCTGTTTACGTTAACTGATCATTTCTTGCTTACGCGATTTAACTTAACGATTTCGATTAAAAACAAATGCGTACAATGAAAAAAATAATTAGTGACTTATCAACGTCGTACATTGTCCTAAAACACGAGGTGTTATATATATGGTGAGCAAAGTTTATCCGTATGGAACAGTAGAAGTGTTAGGTAAAAACGGAGTTTGATTTAAAGTAAATGGACATAGGCTAAAGAAGTATCATGGACACGAGATAGACGAGATTAACGAAACAATATACTTTGTTAAAATGTAGGATTGTCATGAGCCTAACTTAAAGACTCGTTAATAAACAAAAGTGCTTGTCGGGAGACAACCCGTCCTTTATTTAATGAAATTTCCTTTTTGCATTAGTTGGTTTGCATGTTTCTTACTTTGTTTTGCAGAATCCAGAAGCTAAGAGGCAATTATCAAGACCGGCTCGACTCATAATCATGTGGTAACTTTGTTGAATCTACAACAGTTACGGTGTAACAACTTTAGTTTACGCCGTAACCACTTTAGTTACGACGTAAACCATTTACTGGTTACGCCGTAACACCTTAAAACTTAAAAATTTTACCACTTGATTACGACGTAACCCATTCTACGGTTACGCCGTAACCTCCTTCTAAAATCATAAAAATTTAAGTTTTAAATATGTTTGAACCTTGTATGCGTAAATGGACTTCGTGGGTATGTTCTCTAGAAGCCCTCACGAGACTAAACTCGTCCACTTGGACCACCAAGTGGTTTAAAAGGCTTGTTGCATATACTAAATGCAACCGTGATTCCTACGAAAGTAAGTTAAGTTTGTATATCCTGTACACTTCATAATTCTTGTAGAACAATTTTATGATTTTATTTGTTCTGTGATCACAAAGGATAAAGAGCTTGCGAGAAGACGGAAATAATCTAAAGATTTTTGCCAAATCTCAAATTTCAAAGCAAAGCTCAGGGAGTTTCTTATCTTAATTCTACTATTTCCTTTTTATTTTATTTTCTTAATGTAAAATAGGGACATTGTATAAATCAAGTGGGGGGATGGAAGTAGAATTAATACTTGACGTATGTTTTTCCTTCGATTTTCTAGTTTTCTTTGAAAATTATGCCGATTTTAAAATTTTTGACAATTTTTCTTAAAAAAACTAGAATTAATCTATGTCGAATGCACATTACCCCTTATTTATATTTGGTGAGATTTAAGCCTAATATTCCGTTTCCATTATATTACTCAAAAATTCACCAAATTATTGAGTGTGCCGATAGTATTGTAGGCTTTAGAACTTGGCATGTACATCATTTCAAGACCTAATTGATTAGCAGGAATAGATAGTTCAAGAAGGCAACACTTAGAAAATCACCCAAATAGCCTATATGTGTGTGTTTATCGACTTGTTACACTGACTTATTCCGGATAAACCCTTTTGTTGCACTCATTATTAGTGCAAGATACCCCTAAATCACCCTTGTCAAACCAATCTATGTTTTCATCCTACTCTATATGTTTCGTTACACCATTTCACCTTAGCCTACCCTGTAGTCTTTATTTTCTTTGCGTTAAAATTTCTGGCTACTTAAGTCCATGGTTCGAGGGGAATGGGAACGAGAATTATATGCATTCGTGGAAGACCAATCAATTATTATCTATAAAAACCCCCCGTATCACCACTTTCGACATTGTTTATCTCAAGTAAGGGATGTGCGTATAATATCGGATGTTGCAGGGGAAATAATTAAAGATATAAACTCCTATAACATTTGCATATTATGAAGAAAATGAAGAAAATAGGGTGAAACAAAAAGGCACACATGTGCTAAAAATGTAAAGATGGTGCAAAATAAAAAATTAAAAAAATTAAAAAAATGGAGCTAGTAGCCCATTATTGCATCAAAGACATCTCAGTAAAATGGAGCTAGTAGCCCATTATTATGCCAAGTCATTCAAATACTCATGAAGAATGGAGCTGGTAACCTATTATTGAAGATCAGATTTTCGGGCTTAGACTCTTGGACCCATAGATGGACAGTAGCTAGTTATGACAACCTTAGATTATTTTAGACTATTTGTTTTGTGTTTTTATTAATAACCATTAAATGTGTATCCCATGTCTATCCTACCCCCTTTATCACCCTTTAAAACCATATTACCCTTGTTGCTTTCAAGAATTATTTAGACCATAATTTTAACTGGTGCAGATTTGTATACTTTCCAAGCTTATGATAGAATACATGCTATGACTGTGCAATTGAGCGATCACCCCGAAAATGAAACACTTAGACTAGTGAAGAGCTGAGTGACTTTTTATCCCCTTTTCGTGAGGTGTTCGGCTTTGATATTTTCTAGCATAAGAGTTTTGTAAATCCATTTCCTGAAATTATTCTCAAGAAATCTTTTTATGAAATGTTCCAACAGGTTCTACTTGAAGGCAAGCAGAAGTCAAGTGGGGGGATATTTGATAACATCAAATATTTAATACTTTTTAGTGTCAAAATACCCCCTAAATTACCTGCAAATGTTTCACTAGTACTCGAAAACGAGATATTTTCTATCATTTTTTAGTTTTCAGGTGAAATGCAGGAAAGTGACAAGAAACAAGGGAAAAAGGACTTAAAGTGTAAATTCTGAAGGATGTTACGGTGTAACACCAAAAATGGTTACACCACAACATATATTAAGAGGGTACGAAGATCAAGGACAACGTTACAGCGTAACACCATATCTAGTTACACCGTAACCATATATTTAGAAGGAAATCTTGTCAAAGTTAGAGTTACGGCGTAACACCATATCCAGTTACGCCGTAACCATAAAGATCCACAAATATGGAATGAAGATCACGTATTTATGGACATTATTTGAAGGTTATGGCGTAACACCATATTTGGTTACGCCGTAACAATTGCTTAAATATGGAATGCCGTGTATGATGGTTACGGTGTAACACCTTTATTTGTTGCATCGTAACAGGTTTGATACCTATAAATAGAGGCCTCATTCCAGCTATTCCGACATCACTTCCTCCACAGCCAATTGGAGAGGCGACAAAGGCTTCCAACCTTTGAAGAATTCCACCTGGAGTCTAAAGGATATCACACTTTACTTACCTTTTGTATTTAATCGTTAAAATACGAATACTGTAAGAATTATGAGTTTTCAATCTATGATTTCTTCTATTTATTGTTGTGTTTCCATTACCATGAACGGCTAAGCACTTAAAGTGATGGCCTAGTTATGTAATTACTATTGTTATGATTGTTTCCTGTTAAATTATGGTTTCGCTAGATATTCCTTGACTATCGTGTAACTCTGGATTTTGGTAGTATGGGTGGTTTAGACCTAGCTTGCCCTATTATTAGATTATCTAGTCAATATGGGATCCAATGGGTACTAGGGAGGATCACTAACTCCTTACATAGTATAGGAACTAACCGGTCACCGCACTTATCACTTAATATACTTAAAAAGCACATGAACTCTTTCAGAAAGAGTTAATAATCTTTACAGGTTATTAGATATGTTTTGGGAATAGTTGGGATTAATCACTGCAACCTGGATAACCTACCTCCCAGATGATTCAGGACTGATTCGGAATTGCATGGAGTATAGGATAGACTATATATGCATATTCAAGTCTATCGACCTTATAAACCACTAATGAAACCATAGTTTAACATTGCACCGGAAAGCGTTTTCATAACAGTAGTAATGAAGTAACTAGGTTAGCACGTTTTCTCTCTTGATATCTCCAACTCTTTTATTTTTAGTTATTTATTTTATTGTTATTTTTAATTCCTTTCAATTCAAATCAAAAACCATTTTCAAAACGTGATATTTTAAATTACAACTTAGCTCTTGGGATGACCTCGGATTTACCATTCTATACTACCCATGATCGGGTTCTCTGCCAGTTAGTGCATGGTTAGGTAGATCGAGTTTTATAAATTTAAAACTTGGTAAAAATATATTTTAAAATAAAATACGCATCAAGTTGTCCCGACAACTCCTCCAATTCAGAAGGTGCCAAATGATAGAGAGACTTTGCAATCGGTACCGCTCCAGGGATTAACTCAATCCGGAACTCAATTTCTCGGAGAGATGGCAATCCTGATAAATCATCCGGAAATACCTCGGGAAAATCTCTAACCACAAAAATCTCTTCTTATTTCTTATCTCTAGCCTTAACACTCATCAAAAGTCTCGCTTTCTCTTCCGGTCTTTCTCCTAATACTCTAAGCACCTTGCCATCTAGTAGTGGTATCCTCACTACTTTCTCATGTCAAATTATTTCAGCCTTGTGATTAGACAACCAATCCATACCTATAATCACATCAAAACTCCCATGCCTGAACGGTATCAAATCGATGTCAAAGACATGACCCTCGATTTCTAATTTGTAACCATTAATAACCTTATCAATCTCTACTAGCTGCCCGCTAGCTATCTCGATCTCATATCTGAAACCTAATTCACTGGGCTCTATGCCTAACAAAGGTATAAAAGTAGTGGAAACAAAGCTATAGTCGACACCAGAGTCAAATAAGGCAGTGGCAAAATGATTGTTTAAAGTAAAAGTACCCGTCACAATGTTCGGATCCTGGTGAGCTTCCTCTGCTCCCAACATGAATGCCCTACCCCTAGCTTGGTTCCCTTGGTTTCTATGACCATGACCCCCATTATTAGCAACAACTTGGTTTTGTCGATTTCCTCCCGGTCCTTGTGTTCTATTCAATCTATGACATGCCGATTTGAGATGGTCGGTACTTACACATTCATAGCATGCTCCCCGAGCAGGTGCTGGGTTCCTTACATTTACCGGGTTTACATTCCTAGGTACAACTCTACAATCCTTTGCAAAATGACCCGGGCGGTTACAGTTGAAGCATGTGCGACAAGGCCCTCCGGGTGCATGGTAGGAGTTGCAGGTGGTATACTTGGGCCAAGCACCCGTATTCTCTCTTCTTACAGGGTTTGCGGTTGTAGCAAAAACATTTCCAGTCCTAGTCCTCTTGTTATCATCCCTGACATTCTTATCCTTGCTAGGTTCCCCCACATTTCCTCTTTTCTCAACCTTCTTAATTGATCCATTCCTAACAGCCTCATCGGTCAGTGCACCAGAAATCTGCACAGCCTTCTACATAGTCTTTGGCTCTGTTGCTGCCACATCCCACGGATCTATGGAGCAAGCCTATACACGTATCTCTTAATCTTCCTACATTCTAGAGTCACTAAATGAGGAACTAACCTAGCCAACTCATGAAACCTATCAGTATACGCAATATGGCCAGCCCCGACCATGGCGTGATTCCACAACTCAGTTTCTAACTTTTGCATCTCATGACTAGGACAAAACTCTTCTATCATCATAAACTTAAAGTCATTCCATGACATACTAACAGCAACTTCCTGGCTTAGCGTGCGGATCTGAGAGTTCCACCACGTTAAAGCCTTAACCACAAATGAACCAGCAATGTATTTCACTTTTTGGTTAATACTACAACCACTCATATCTTGCATGGACTCAATTTTCTCAATCCATCGAGTAAGAACTACAACACCTCCCTTACCATCATATTCCTTAGGGTTACAAGCTAAGAAATGCTTATACGAACAACCTACCCGGTTGCTATTCCCTAACACATTCCTAACGTTCTCTTGAACGTTCTCATTTACGACGTTACCATTTTGATTTCCAACATTTCCTTGGTTACCAACATGAGCTAAAATGGCGGGTAAGAGGTTCTGCAATTGTTGGGCAATAATCGTCGAGAAGTCGGGTGCTCCTCCCACACCCCCATTGACTCCCTCTACATTCCCATTGACTACATCTAGGCCTACCATTAGCTCCCACCCCCTAGTCATTTCCTTGACCATTCAATTTGTCAACATGCTTATAATTACCTCCCCTAGGTCCTCTACCCCTCCCACCTCTACCAACCCGTACACCGTTCCCCCTTCTCGTGATTCGGGAACAGGCCGACCAGCACTTCGGGTCCTCATCCTTGGCGGCATTATCTACACGAGGGAGAACATGGGCAACATTAGGTAGGTAGGACGACTAACATATATAGAATATCTTACTATATATATAAATATACACATAATACCACCTTATGGTGTCAACATCAATTTGTGTGAACTGTGTTACCAAGTACGAGTAACTTGTGATACTTTTATAACTACGTTGGCCACCGTATTTATAGCCGCATCCTTTCTAGTCGTACTCGGTATTGAGCTCACACATCACAATGACTGACATAACTAAAGCACCAAACCGAGAACACGCGAAAGCAAGCAAAAGCGAAACACCACGCACATAAATCCTATACGCAACTAAATGACGGATCTTAGGTTATAGTCTAGGCCAACCCACCTAGTTCTCTATAACCTTGGCTCTGATTACCAATCTATCACACCCTGACAATGGCGGGAACTCGAGAATGTAACATAATGATAAATCATAACACAAGATACAATATAGAGAAAACTACAATGCATAAACTTTAAGTGTTACGAAGACCATCAACCTCGAACAAACCTCGAGTAATGCCCAAATCATAACCAAATCCATAATCTCGTACAATTTCAATTGCCTACATAGGGGTCCAAATCCAAACTTAAACCAAAACTTCCAAATACTAAGGACCAAACAAAAATAAACAAGCAAGACTCCACATGAAAAATTCACACGAGATACTTCTAAGTCTGCTATCACATATCACCAACCTATTCATCTTTCACTTCACCTGAAAATGATACTCGAAAACGTCAACAATAATGTTGGTGAGCTCGTAGGTTTGACTCCAAACCAAAAGCTGTGTCAATATCTCAAAACAGTGGACAATAGTGCAATATGACAATGAATATATGCAAACAACCCATGACTTAGCATCCCCGTTAATCATGTAACACGACTTAGCAATCCCGCTAGTCGATCACCATATGTCACTTACGCACCTAAAGGGCCTAACAGCTGGAGCACTATATCAGGGCAGGACCACAATATACATGACAAATCATTGCCAATCACCCTTGCCATGCATCACAATGCATGCAAGTAAAACCCTTGCCATGCCAAACACAATACATGCAAGTAAAATTACAATATATATTCACATAGCAGTCATAAGTACATATCTTGTCCCAAAAACAAAACCACATTTCACACAGTTCAAAAATCAGTTCAAAACACATTTGAGTATCATTTTCACCCCAACAGAAAAATAGTAAAAATGGGGCTACGAGAACTCACCTCAAGCAAGCCTTTAGCAACCAAATCTCAATCACACAAGCAAATGCAACGACGTCCACGCACGACCTAGTCCAGTTAATGTCTCATTTAATCATTTATTCCCAAAACAGTTTTCACGTTTGATGCATAGGGGTTAGACGCGTTGTACAATTACCCGTAACAATTTAGTGGTGTGATGGTTGATGACTTATCCCAACATATCACATCAATCCGATAACTCAACTATACATACATATACTATTTAAAGAAAATAGATAAGTAATATAAGTAAATATTTATAATAAATAATTATAAATATATCCCGATAAGTCCATTCGGTATCCTTAGTTAACCGCAAAAATAATCATAATACGGTTGAAAATAAAACGTTTAATCACAATAAACATATTAGAGAAGTTTCGAGAAAAATCAGATTTTTCGTCTTTTACTGAATTTATTTAATAATAAAATAATAAAATAATAAAATAATAATATTTTATTATTTAAATCAAAAATCATGTTTTAAGTAAAATTTCCAAGTATAAACTTTTTACGAAATTTCGACATGACTCGTACGTTCATACAACGTTTTCCAAGTGTTTTAACCTTTATTTCAAATATTTTTCAAACTTTCGACACTTTTTCGACAAAATTCCAAAATTTTAATCTTTAACGTTTACTAAAACGTTTTTCTCAAAATAACATTCAATATCACTTCGTAAATACATTTCACTAATAACTCTTAAAACGACTAAATATCGCTTATTGGGCTTTAAGGCCCAATAAGAGTCCATTAAGGTATTTATGCGTCCAAAATACGATCCAAACCCAAAACCAAGACCCATTTATATACATAATCTCATACTAATAAGTAGAAAATAATTCGGACCACAATAAGCCATCAAATAAGCCATGGCTTATTTGATGCTTATTGGGCCGTGAGCCCATTAGCTCCAAAACTAGTCCATAAGCTTTAAAATAAGCTAATAAGCTAAGATATATATTTGGTTAGCATCGTAAGCCATAAAAATAGTCCGCGAATATACGTAATATAAAGCAAATAACAAAAAACACATCCCTTGTGTTTCTTAAATAAGTCGCGAGCATATAAGCTCAAAATAAGCTATAAAGTGCTTAAAAATAAGCCCAAAATAATCTATACAAGCTAATATCCAAAATAAGCTATTTAGCAATATATGTTTTTCAACCATCACGACCACAACATCAAAATTACAAAACCCTTTTCTTTCCTTTTTAAAACCAACGCATATAAACACGCATATCCGTGCGTTATCGTTTTTAAAAATCAATTTTTACGACGATCAACTTGTACAACTAACATCTATGCATCAATATCAACCCAAAAGGACAAATAAAATTTAAATTTAGAAATTTACAAGAAAAGTATTCAAAATATAGATTTCGACACGAACCGGACAACCCAAACGTTGTTTAAATGAATACCCAAATACTCGTATCAACCCAGTATATCACGTTCTTGATCAAAGTTGGAAAATTTATGGTGTTTGTTGTTTGCTTGGTTCGGACGCAAAAAGACACACACACTTATGTGTGTGTTTTATTTTTTTTAAATGAGGTGAATGAATGAGAGAATAAGGGTAAAAGAAATATTAGTACTAATCCATTTTAGACAACATTGCTTAAAAATAGCCTCCTTGTTCCCTCCTTGCTTAACTTACACGAATGGGATCCAAGGGGCTCGGGTTCCCTTTTTTTCGTGTTGGGATCACTTAAAACTCATAAAACTCGATCGTAAAATATTTTTCCAAAGTTAATTAATATTTTTATTCACTTTAAAAATACTTTTCCATTAACTTAGAGTATTTACTTGACATATTTCCATGCTTTATTCCCCAAAAGCTCATTTGGACATTAACGGACGTGTCGGGACTCGTTTTTCGGCATTTCTCAAATTTCACGGGTCAATCACCCGGAATATAAATAACACAATAATAACCTCTAAAAAAAGATTATTATACACAATAAACCATCAAATTCCCCAATTCTCATAAAATCACCATCATCAACACGGTACAAAATCTGAATAAACTAACAAACGTCAAATAGTCAAATGACTACAAATAAAATATTCAGAACACAAAAAGGGCAAAGGTTATAAGAAGTGAAGTTACAACTTGTAAGACATGTATTTATACCCCTTCCTAGATGGGTAAAATACTTATTCTTTTCTATTTTTATTTTCCTATCTTTAGTCAAACATTGGTCAACCTTTCTTAATTTTGACCAATATAGACTTTATTACATTCTAAATACTATTAAAACTATAAACTATTACAAAGACTAATTCTACTAATAATTAACATTTTTATAGACCTAACATAAACCCTAATTATAATGAGGTATATATACTTGCATTTGTGTTTGGAGGCTGGAACCTACAAATTTTGTATCAAAACTGTTAAGTGACATTATACTTGTTCATTTGACTAGTAAAGCACTGATGTAGAACTGTTGAGTTGATTATACGTAACAACTTTCATCATTATGAATCTCTAAAGCAATATTGTCTTCTGCAGTGATATTGTGCCCTCCCAGCTTCACTAATGGATGGGTTTCTGAGGTCGCAAAAGTTTTCCCAAAGTCGAAGGTTGTGTGTTATGATGGATACAAACATTGCCGACACTCTTTGAGAAAGGAAATATATGAACATGTGCAAAATTAATCCTTATCACCTAATGGCAGTTTATCTTCTAGCTGACTTGCTTATCAGTAGATTGTGGAACAGGTTTTTTCTGATATGGTTGTTAATGCTTATGTGTTGTTAGATAATTCAGGACTAGGCCTTACAACATATGATATATCTCTAATTAATGAGGACTTCCTCTCACAGATATCCTGGCACTATGATGGTATTGATGAGGTAGAAATACTAAACACAACCCTTCAAATGTAGGTTTACGATTATAATAATTAGTTTTAACATAGTTCTAATAGTGAAAAAGAAAAAGTAGGTGTTGCTACATGGTTCTCCTTATAACATATATGAGGTTGCTAGATCATTATCATGTTTTGTATAATGTTCTAATGTTGCACTATATTCTCCAGACGCCCCAAAAGGAAGAATGTAGCAAGAGCCTGCACTGCTGGGTCTGGAGATAAGAAAGTGTATGCTGGAAATTTGTCTTACTGCAACAAGTGTAAGTTGCATCATATTGGGCCATGCATTGTGAAGTGTGGTAACTGCAAGAGAGTTGGTCACATGACTAGAGATTGTAGGACTTCCTTTCCTGCAACAACTCAAGGAGCCCCAGTTACAAATAAGAAGTCTGCAATTACTTGCTATGAGTGTGGAAAGCAAAGACATTACTGAAGTGACTGCTTGAGGTTGAAGAACCAAAACCGTGGAAATCAAGTTGGGAATGGAGAAGCTGGGGAAAGAGCATATGCGTTGGGAGGAGGAGAAGTCAACCAAGACCCGAACGTCGTTACCAGTGCGTTTCTTCTCAATAATCGTTATGGCTCAATCTTATTTGATAATGGTGCCGACTGTATGTGAAAATTATAATAAAAAAAACCTTCTAAAAACTGGACTGATTATTTAAAACTTCAAGTAGCATCCAATCTAACTTCCTATCAATTAATTACTGTATTAACATACCCGGGGAGGGGAAAAAAACCCAACTTTCATACCTCCCCTGTCACCACCACGATTCCATCAAATCAGGTAACCAACCGTTTAGTTATTCTATTTTATTAATGTAAATCTGTTTCTTTAACGTATTTATTGTGAATTTATCAAATTGATTGAATTTGGATGGAAAAAAATTAGGGCTTTTGCTGATTTCATAAGCCATAATTTTCCGGCTTATTTTGAGACTTTTATAGGTTGGTTATATCATAATAAGCTTATATAGGTTGTGTGATATTGAATAGTCATGATGATACTATAATTCTGTGTTGTAAATTATGGTTTAAGAGATAGGACTAGTTGTATAAGGGGTGTCTGTGTTAGCAACTTTTTTTAAAAATTTTATCCTCTCCAACGCGATTCCACTAACACCCTTTTCCTCTGGGGCTTAGGTGGCGGTTTGCTACACTCGCCACCGTTGTGGTGGCTAATGATGGTGGTCAAGTAAGAAAAACTGTTTGTGCTCACCAACTAAGCACCATGGTTCATTTAAGTGTAGTATCATCATTCTGAGTACGTGTTTGCATGCAAGGCTAGCCCTTTACCACCGTGGTTAGTTGACCTCCGGTGAAGGGTGGTGGTGGTTTATGGTGGTCAAGAATCATGATGCATATAATAGTTTATAATTAAAGTTTGGAAAGTTAGAAACCCCATAACATCTTTCTCACAAATCAATAGACAATCTCAAATTTCCTCAAAACTGTTTACATTATCTAAACATGTGTTCTTTGCAATTTTACGATACGAGTATATAGATAAATAACATATCACAAATCAAGTACTCATCATTTCGTATCATTTTAATCGTGCACCTTACTATCTTTATTTATTACAAAATCATCAAAAAAAGGCGAGCATAATATAACGAAGACACGCCATTAGTTTGTGAACCTTGATAGCGAAACACGTGTTTCGTGAATTCGGTGTCATAGATCGTGGTTCAGGAAAAAGTATTCATATTTCTTGGTACCAATTAGCATAAGTATGTCTTACAAAAGATTCTTGCTTCTTTCCATATGCAAAGGAAGCTGTGATTTTTTACAACAATAAGAACATTGACTATAATGATTTGGTAGGTTGCTATAATAGGTGAAACTAAGTGATTAAATTGTTGTTCAGAATAGTTGTTAGTTACTCATAGTAACTTGAAGTAAAAAAAAGATTATAATTGGTAAAAAATATGTAGGTTGCTATGGTAGGTGAAAAACAGATAAGGTTTGTTGCTATCATAAAGCTCATGCGATGACATTACGCTACAAAT